>JAULJZ010154793.1:0-28840 GCA_032270985.1 Heliamphora pulchella
TGTTGTAGTTGGCGGCCGCCACTTTTTGCTAGGGTTTCCAAGAGGTTCTATTGACGGCCGCCACAATGAACATGGTGATCGCCACTTCTGACAATGACTTGGGAAACAAGTTATCGATGGTTTGATACAAATTCATTGGTTTTGAAGGTTTTTGATGATTGGGTTCAAATACCGAGCTTGGATCACCTCCCGAGGTTCGTACTGAGGCACTATTTCACCTGTTTTCATCATCGGATTCGCCTAAGATTAGGCGGGGTCAAATTGGGGTGTCTATAGGGTCCCATAAGCTGGGCATGACATTATCAGTCTGTCTCACTTCGTTTAAGTGCGGAGGGCTTTTCAAACGCCCACAGATCATTTAGGTCACTAACGGCCGCCCTTTCCCTTCTTTCCTTGTCATCTTCGATAGCCCATGTGTTGTCAATTTCCTCCCAGATGTCTTCCTCAATAAAATATATCTGCTGCTCTTGAGTGGTCCAAAAGTCAACCCACTCGACCCCATCAGATTTCAACCCAATCCTTACCAGCCAATAGGATTGCATGTTATCAACGTGTACCTCTTTCTCAAAAAGTTGAGAAATGGTGATTCCATCGAGTACATGGCCAAACCCATAAGACCTAGTGGGATAGTCCAACGGCCAATCGTCCACCTCGTTGTGTTCCTCTTCCTCATGTTGGTAAACTTGGATCATGGGTCGATACCATTCCCAGGCATTATCGTTCCATTCTTTTATTCTGTCTCGGCTGCCTCTAATCATCATGAATGAACAATTTATCGAATCCTTGATAGGTGGAACAGATGGGCGCGGTAAGTGTGCTGAATAAATAAACTGACTCGGGTCTTCAAACTTTCCCAAAGTCACACAATTGACCCCAGCCTTCCTAGCATGATTTGGCAATGGGTTAGTAGTGACGTTCGGCTTTGGGGTTACTGATGGAGGAGGAATCACTTTGTTGTCAATGAGATTCTAGATCTCATGGTGGAGCCTCATACACTTGTCAGTTAAGTACCCGTGGCCTTGGTGGAAGGCACAGTATTGGGAGACATTGTACATCGGAGGAAGTGGATCAGGAACAGGTACGGGGTCCAATGGCTAGATGAGCCCCTTCTCGACGAGTCGATTTAGGGCGGTGGATAAAGAAATATTGAGGGGAGTGAAGACCCACCTCGGCTTTTGTTGTTGTTGGTCATTGTTTGACTGCTGAAGGTTGTTTGTTGGATGGGTGGAAGAAGAAGGATTTAAAAGGTTCACCTCGCCCGAACGAGCAACAGATGGATTTTGGTTGGTTGTGGGGAAGGTCCTTCTTGGTGGTTTCTGGCTCGGCTCCACTCTTTCAATGTCCCCAAACTGGATTGCATCCTCTAGTTGAACCCCAGCGTCAAACAATTGCTCAAATGTGGACAGAGGCTGTGTGATCAGATAGCGTTTCAGGGGAGGCTGAAGATTCTTCACTACGATCCTGACTTGATCTTTCTCGGAGGGCCGATTTGACATTTTTGCAACCTTACCCCTCCAGCGGGTTAGGAAATCAACAAAAAACTCCCTGTTTTCTTGGCGAGTGGTTTCTAACTCCCGAGTTGTTACATCTAACTGGACATTATAACTGTACTGGCTGATGAACGCCGTAGCTATATCCTCCCAAGTTCTGGTCTTTGCTACATCAAGGGAAAGGAACCATTTTTGGGCTGCCCCAGAAAGAGATCGGTGGAAGAGCTGAGCTTTCAACTGGTCATCAATTCCCATTGGCGACAGGGTACCGACATACATTCGGAGATGAATTCTTGGATCTCCTGTTCCATCAAACTTTTCCATGTATGGCATTAAAAATTTTTCTAGTAGTTTAGCATCGGGGAATAAACATAACCCTCCCACGTCTAGCATATATTTTTCGATTCCCTTTGCCTTTCTAAGAACCTTCTCCATTCGGTCAATTTTCTCGACTAATGCAGACTCTTTGGATTGAGCGGTGTTTTCTTCCTCAACTATCACCTGTCGAGGATTTCGTGGTGGTGGTGGAACGACTTATGGTCCATCAAGGACTTGATTGTCATCCCAAAAGTCCTCGGTATTCTCATTCGTGTCATCTGGTTGCCCATTCATGACGGGAATACGGGCCTGGATCTCCCGAATTTGTGCTTAGCACTGCACTTGGGTCTGGGTTTGTTGTTCTACAGCCTACTGTATCTCAGTAATAGCCCTCATCAGGGCTATCAAATTAACTTCGTTCTCTACTATATCTGTTGATTTGGAAACTCTGCGAAGTCTACCCGATTTTGATCTTATCCAAACTCGTGTCGATAGTACTTTCCCCGGATCAATGGTATCCCACAGAAAAACTTGAACTCCACAAGCAGAATGACCAGTTTCAGACATTTTTTGAAAGAGTTCAGGCAACAGACAGAAAATCTCCCAGATACCCCAAAATAGCTTGAAATTGAAATACTGCCCCTGTCGGGCTCATACTAGCAGCCTGAACATCTGACAACCCCGGATGAGAACCAAAGGGGATAGGCCAACCAAATTCTAGGGTAAAGGTTTTGTCTAAGCGGATGGCGTTCCGACAAGGAGACTATTCTAATCCTCAAGGGACTGGTTCGACCTATGATTCCTAAAGAAAAACTGGCAGCATAACGGTAGAAAGATAAAACTTTCTCACATAAGTCAAAAGAAAGAGGTTTAAAGAAAGCAAGCCTAGACTAAGAAACGGGATATAGAGTTAGCAACCTGAGAAGAACCTAGAAAGGAGAAACTATCTTAAAGGTCCAAAAATAAAACACAGGCATGACCCCGAGAAGAAGCCTAATACAACAACATGGAAGAACTGACAATTCGAGAAGAACCCGAATGAGAGAGAGAGATGTTAGAACGAACATGGGCATGACCCCAAGAAGAGAACTACGGCGTGAGAAACTGATCAGGATAAGGGCAAAATTCGGGTAAGGGACGAAATCCGGGTAAGGGCCCGAAGGCGAAAAACTAATCTATTCAAAGGATAACAGAGAATCCAGGCCAAACCCGGGAAAAAAACTAATCTAATTCGAACAAACAATCCTAATAATATGCAACTAAAACATACAATAAAGAAAAATAATTAATCCTACTAGGGTTAGCAGCACCTAATTGGGGGGATCTAAGTTTACTATATGCAAAAGGCCGATTTTGGTCAATCGAACATGGTACCTTCTGAATAGAGCCGGGTATATACTTTTCATGCCTGGAGTGGTGCAGGACATGGTCAAATAGTACGTCTGAACTCTTTTACTGCACCTATGATAGCGTACAGTCAGCAAGGGTTGCTCGTCTTCCCAACATTCCCCGAAACGGATTAACGTTCAGAGCATCGGGTCGACCAGGCAGGGGGGTTGAAGAACAATGTATATGTCTGCGAAAATGCAAGTGAGAAATTTTTATTAAGATCCAATGATGTTTTCAAGTCTAGCCCTCTTATTTGATTTTGAAAATTAGTCCCCAGCAGAGTCGTAAGAAAATACTGTGGCGTTGGAATTTAGGGGTTGAAAATAGAAAAATTTAAAATGTTTACAAAAATGTTTTAACACCTAGAAAGCCAAATTTTAAAAATTTCCTTTTATTAAAAATGGAGTCGCCACTTAGTTTTTGAGAAAAACTAAAAAAAACAAAATAGCTACTGATCTTTTAAAACGTAAACTAGAGAAAAAAGGTTCGGGGGCTAAGGTACGAATCGGAAAATGTGTTAGGCACCCCGTTCGCCCAACCGTAAGATTGGCCTCTACTAATCATCATTGTTCTTTAATAGAATTTCTCAAATGCATGCAAATAAAGAAAATGGAAATAAAGAGAGAACATCTGAAATCAAATATAGAAAATACATAAAATATGTACATAATACTCCAAAATAAATAAATGTCAAAAGAAAGATTCTAAATCCTATAGCATGTAATTTCTAACTAAAAAGATACATGAAGCACACCCGCATACAATTTCATAAAAACGAACTAACTAACATGATTTACGTGAAAGAATAAAATATGATAGAAAATGCTAGAATCACCTAAACATGAATTATTAACAAAACAAACTAAGCTATTCTAAACATGCATTCTAAATAAAAATAATCAAAATATGCACATTACAAAAATGAACCGAATTAGCATTAAAGGAAAAAAAAACTAAATGTAAAAAGATGCATAAAAAATTAAAAGAAAGCTTATTAACAAAGAAAATAAGAGTTACATGAAAAAGAGAATTTAAAGGTTTAAGAAAAAAGAAAATAAAGAAAATTTATAAAAGAAAAATATGCTATAATGGAAATGTTAGAAAATGTTCATTTGAATTACCAAAAGAAAATCTAACTACTCACCTAGCTATTCTCATTTTAAGAAAATTACTTTTAAAGGTGAAAACTAGCTTAACGGACTTTTTTATGATTTTTGGAGTTTAATAAAAGAAAAAGAAAAGAAAAGAAAAGAAAGATGAGATAAGTACTAGAAAAAGAAAATAGAGTTATACAACATTTTATGGAAATAAAGCTAATAACAAAATGAAAAGAAAATAAAATACTAGAAAGAAAAATTACACTATTATTTAAAGCAAAAAAAATAGAAAATAAAAGTTAACAGAAGAAAATTAGATTAATTCTAGTTAAGGAACCTTTAAACTAACATTAAAGAGAGAGCAAAGAAAATGTAGTATTAGCATTAAAGAAAATAAAATGAATAATAAAAGAAGATAAAATGCTATAGAAAAGAAAAAGAAGAGAAAATGAAAACTAGAACATTACATTAAGATTACAAGAAAGAAATGAAAAAGAAAAGACTAATGCATTAAAAGAAAATTACATTAAGTTAAAAGAAATAAAACATGGAAAAGAAAAATAAAACTATATTATGAGAAAAAGAAAGAAGAAAGTAAATGTTAGGAAAATTACATCACTATTAAATGAAAGTTAAGAATTAAAATGGAGCATTTAATGGTACAAGAAAAGAAAATAAAATGAAATGCTAATAAACGAAAATTAGACTAATTAAAGGAAAAAGAATGAAATTAATGCTAAAACATTAAATTAAAAGAAAAATAAAAGTACTAATAAAGAAAGTACTAAATTAACATTAAGAGAAAATTAACAATTAAATGGATGCAATATTGACAATTGCAACCATTTTTATATAAGTGCTTTGATTACAACAATTAGCAGCATTGTCGAGTTGTAATTGTTAGAGATATATTAGCACTATTTTAATGAATTAATTGAAGATAAAGACAATGTGCTTAGTGTGAGAGTGTAAACTAAGAAATTAAAGCAACTAAATTAAATGAAGCAATGCAAATGATGAACAAGATTAACTATGTAATAAAAAGGAATACATGAATTGCGATTAAATATAATTCGATCACCCCAAAAGAGAGAGAATAGGGTTAGAAAGACCGAGGATCCAAGTGAGATACCTGGATTGCTTAAGAATCCTCAAGTCGGCAGAATGAACTCCAATTGTCCAATCTTTGGATGGTGATCCAAGCTATGGCTTCAAATGCAGGTATTGGAGGTTCGGGACTCGAAATTTCAACAGGGTTTCGGCGTCGGGGATCAGGATCACTCGATATATCGGCAGAGTCTCTCTCACTCAAAATTCGTACTGAAAACGTATGCTGGGGTACGGTATTTATAGAATTCTTCAACCAATGAGATGTTGCCACGTCTCAAGGACACGTCAGGCCATTTGAAGTTGGCGGTCGCCACAATGCAAGTTGGCGATCGCCATGTTTTTGGAAGGTTCCACAAAGTTCTATGATGGTCTCCACAATGGGAGTTGGCGGTCGCCATGATGAAATGTGGCAGTCGCCACTTTTGGTTAGGGTTTCTACAAAGTTCTATGGCGGTTTCCACAATGAGAGTTGGCGGTCGCCTTACTTGGGCAACCAGTTTCGATGGTTCGACAAAATTTCATTGGTTTGAAGGTTTCGGGTTCAAATACCGAGCTTGGATCACTTCCCGAGGATCGAACTGAGCCACTATTCCACCTATTTTCATCATCGGATTCGCCTAAGATTGGGCGGGGTCAAATTGGGGTGTCTACACACGCAGGTCCCAAGCTCTACAAACAAAATAAAAAAGAAAACTGTGAAAGTTTCAAAATAAAGCAAGGGTCCTCAAATCTTTCTCCTCTTTGTTGCTTGCTTTCCTTCTTCTTTATCCTTCTTCTCCCTATCCTGCATCATCCATGTCTTGTACTCGTCAGGAAGCTCGGGACACTTAAGTTCCTACACCTCCATCCATGAACGAGATGGCCAGGCATCCTGATACAATGCTAGAAATGGGGCCCGTAGTATGGATGAAAACAAATGACCTCAGATACTGGGAAAGATGATTTGACTACTACCAAATTGCCGCATGATCCTATGGGGGTAATAGAAAGTAGTCTGATGCAGACCAACGAGCAGAACACCAGGGTGGTCCATGGTAGTCAGAGTCATGGCAGAGATCCACCACTAGGGGCACTACCAGGTAATATTTGGGCCTGTTAGAGAAGAAAGGTACTGTCGCAAGGATGCCTCGGTGTGGCATATTTGGTAGTAGGGGCGGTAAAGGAAAATTGCAGCACTGTGTCTGTTAGTAGGGGATTTTTGCACGAGATTCACTTTCACCATCAGCCAGATCTACAGCAAAAAGTTAGATGAGTGAGAGAAGAGCTTTGCAGTATGACACAAGTCTGATAAAGTGAAAGGTTCGAGTTTACCTGATGGAGCAAGGGGCTGCCAGCAAAAGTAGTAGTCTCACCACGATGCACAACATCTAGGCCCAGTAGTGTTTCGGCTAAGACGAGTGGTACAAAGTCCTTTCCCATCCACATCTGACTCACGATGTCGACTAGTGCGCAACTAACTCGCCCGTCAGAAGGGATGAGAAGGTACTGGGCAAAAAGATAGAAACAAAAGGCATAACGACGACGCAGCTGAAAGTCAAGGTCGCTAAGGTCACCAGTAGGACAGAACCTCTCAATGGGCCATGGAATGTCAAGGCGGTCACCCGATGTCAGGAGGAAAGGATCCATCCTAGA
This sequence comes from Heliamphora pulchella, assembly GCA_032270985.1. NCBI lineage: Eukaryota > Viridiplantae > Streptophyta > Magnoliopsida > Ericales > Sarraceniaceae > Heliamphora > Heliamphora pulchella. The sequence goes on from JAULJZ010154793.1 coordinate 7,037, forward strand.
CAAACCACAAAGTCGCATCACTTACTGCCGAGCTTCATGGGGACAGGTCCAAGATAGCAGCAAATTGCTCCACAGTGGGGCATAGCTCTTCAAAGCCGAACGGTAAGACATAGGATTGCGGGTCCCATAGCTCAGCAACTTCTTTCAACATCGGTTCATCAATCTTTTTGGCCATGAGAGGAAATAAGGAGTTGATACCGAAATGGGTAAAGTTTAAACACTCAATATGGCAGAAAGCCTCAACCCATGAAGAAAGCGGACCAACGCTCTGAATGAGAATAGCAAAAAATGGGGCCTCGAGGGCTGTACTTATGAAGTAAGAAAAGGCTGGAGATAAAAAAAAGTAGAAAAAGTACAATCGAAGTGGCGATCGCCACCTTAGAGTGGGCGACTGCCAACTTGAAAGGGTGCTGTATAGTGACATCAGCCCTTTGACCAGGCGATCGCCATATTGGATTGTGGCAACCTCCGTGTCAGGTTTGTGGAAGTGGCGACCGCCATGTCGTGTTGTGGCAACCGCCATGTGCAGACATGGTGGGTGTGTATCAGTTTTGCAGTTTCTGTGGTTTGTGTAAGTTTTAAACTTGGTATCGTGCATCCAGGACAGTTTGAGCAGTAAGTACAAAATAAACCATACATGACAGAAGAATATAAGGCAGTAAATGGCACGAAGGCCTAAAAAGGCAACAAAAAGTAGTATAATGTAACTAGGGCACCCATGCCCAATAACTAATAAATAGGGGCACACAGGCCCATAAATGTACCAAGTTGGAGTACGCAGGCCCGTGAAAACCAAAATGTATAATAAAGAAAATGTATCTGGAAATAAATAAAGCTGGGGGGAGCTCTCTCTCTCTCAGTCGTGCCTCGGGCGAACCCAGCGGGAAGAAGGACTGGCCTCCTCCGAGCTGTCGTTCTTGAAGAGACTATCAAAATCGTCGCCATCATCGCTGCCATATGAAGAAGATATGGCTCTGGAACGACTCCTAGTGGAAGAGACAGATCCTCTAGCGCGAGCCCGAGAAGACGCCCGAGAACCACGACCTCGAGTTAGGGCTGGGGCTAAAGCAGGTGGCCTAACCGGAGCCTATGTTGGTACTATATCATTGGTTGGAACTGGAGGCTGTCAAAAGAGAAGTAAGACTCAGAACAGAATAATGACATAAAGTACCAAAAAATTGAAAAGAACGTGCAAGCTACTCACAATGGCCACCGACGTGAAAGCAACGCCTGTTGCTCGCATCGTGGCATCCATCTGCCGGATCAGTACCCTTAGGCCGGTAACCATCAGCATCGTATGATCAAGCCAAGCCAGGACAATATGTAGAGAATAAAAGAGAGAACAGTTCAAGAAAACTAGACAAATAAAAAGAATGAGTAACTGAAGAAAAGGTAAAAGACAAACCTGGCCGTTGTCAGCCCTGAACTCAGGCGCCGGCGGAACAGAGATCGGCAGAGGAATTGGGAAGCCGTACGCTACAGTCTGGACATCCCATGGGATCTCTGGGCCCCTCATCCCTCTAATAGCAGCTCCTGCAGCAGCTGCTCCACCACCAGTAGCCTCAGCAGTGTCGGCGTCAGCATCCTCCGGTGCCTGCCTTCTCCTCCTGCCACTAGGGGAAGCCGGGCCAGGACCCAAGGGACCAAGTAAATGGGCCTGGGCCTAAGCAGTGTAGTCCCCATCCGGTACCAATAGCTCCGAAGCTGGGGTCCCCACCATCTCCAGCAGCAAGTCGACGCGGCTTAGAAGCTCAGTCCGGCGCATGCGTACTAGAGGAACCACCGGTATACGGAAGTGATCCAGGCCGAGCAATTGGCAGACCACTCACTCGCCAAGATAATACTCCCGAGCGAATGAACTCTCTAGTAAGATTCGCCTCGAGGTAAGGTCTTGGCTGCTCATCAGATCTACGCCGGCCCAGTTTTCTACCCCTCTCTGGACGTCCTAGCGAACCTGCAAAGTACAGTGAAAAGTAAATAACGGTAAGCAATAAACAACGAGCATCAAATGCAGTGCAATATGACAGCTAATGTACAGTGATCAATGTGCAGTACAGTGCAGTGAACAAAAATAATAAGCAGTGCAATGAATAGTACAGTGATCAGTGCAGTGAACAGTACAGTGAATAGTGCGGTGAACTACAGTAGACAGTATAATGCAGTAAGCAGGAAATAATGATACCTGGTCGGGGGTCAACCGGTCCAGAGACACCCAGAACCAGTCGATATCCTTCCCCCCAGCCTTCTTCCCCTTCAGCCCTCGGGACCACCGGGCTGCTCGGGGAATGACTGAAGGGTCTGTAGAAGAGTTTGTCGGGACATGAAGCCCGAGGAACTCATAAGTCCATAGCTGTAAAGGAAAGATGTCAGCAAGCAGAAAGTGGATAAACAGAAATGAATGGAAAAGGGAAGAAACTAAATCATACCTCCCAGACCCTTTAGTATCCCCTAATGCTGAGCTCCTGGGAGAACCGAGTGAGAGTCCTCATAAAACTGTAGAGAGTGGCGAGAGCAGCTCCTCCCCAGTCAAACGAAGCGACCCGGTTAAGATGAGCCAAGGCGCCCAGGTAATGTAAATGGACGGTGTTCTTCTTATTCGAGAACAATAAGGTACCAAACATATACATCATAAAACCCCAGGCAACCCACTCAAAATGACGGGGCTCGATGCAATGAAAATGTCTGAACCGCTTGAAGAACCAAGTGTATCACACCTGGTCTCTGTCCATTTGAGCAGGAATAGCTCCGAGGAAGTACATCAGGGCATTAGCAGAACGAGCAATGGTGGGGTCAAAAGGAAAAGGGGCACTGCCGACTCTGATACCTGTAATCAGCGAGAAATCTAGAGGCATCAGGGTAGCCTCAAAGGTGGTGAATTGGAAGGTGTTGGTGGTATCCCACCACCGCTCCGCCAGAGCTATCAACCATACTGGGAGCAGGGAGGGTGTCGTACCACTCCAACACCTTCCCGGAGGCAGAACCTCCGAAGCCTCTGACATAGTGACCAGCCTGAGATGAAGAAAGAAAATAGAGAATATATAAAGAGCAGATCAAACAAGTAAAGTGCAAAAAAATATCTGAAAGCAATAAAGACCCTAGGTTCAAGTGTCTGATAACCCTTTAAATCTTTTAAGCCCTAGAAAACTAGGCACCCTAAACCCTGGTAAACCAGGTGAATCTTTCAGGCCCTAGGAAACTAGGCATCCTTAGTCCTGGTAAACCAGGTGAATCTTTCAGGCCCTAGGAAACTAGGCACCCTAAGCCCTAGTAAACTAGGAAAATCTTCATAACCCTAAGTTCGTGTGTAAGTGATGATCCTTTGGTTTTTGCACGTCCTAGTAAAAGACTATGCACTCAAAGCCCTGGTAAACCAGGCGAATCTTTTAAGCCCTAGGAAACTAGGCACCCTAAGCCCTGGTAAATTAGGCAAATCTTCCTAACCCTTGGTTCGTGTGTAAGTGACGATCCTTTGATTTCTGCACGTCCTAGTAAAAGATTAGGCACCCTAAGCCCTGGTAAACCAGACAAATCTTCCCAACCCTAAGTTTATGTGTAAGTGACGATCCATTGGTTTTTGCATGACCTAGTAAAATACTAAGAATCCTAAGCCTTGGTACGCTAGGCAAATCTCTATCACTTCGTGTCAATCATTCTTCCTAAAAAAAATTTTAAAAAATAATAATAATAATAAAAATAAAAAAATCTCTTCCCTTTGATATTTGTGTTTTGTCCCTTTTTCCCTAACATTTTAGGATTTGCCTTCATTTTCTAGGAATTTTTTATCCCAATTTTCTAAAAATCTTCCTAAAATTTCTAGAAATTTTTAAAAACTTTCTTTATATTTTTTAAAATCTTCTTAAAAATTTCTAGAATTTTCTTAAAACTTTTCTCAAGATTTTAGGATTTTCTAAAAATTATTCATAAAATTTCTAGGGCTTTTGAAGAAACATTTCTTGATTTTCTCTTAAAAATGTTCCTTAAATTTTTAGAGTTTTTGAAAATTTGACCTAAATTTTAGGAGTTTCGACAAAATTGCCTCTAATAGGATTTTTGATAAAAATCAGTCCTTCAGTTTTCATGCCCCAAAAATAAAAACAAAAATCCCTCCTTAATGTTTTTTCTAAAAAAAAAAAAAAAATTCAACCCTTTTATTTTGTAATTTTTCGCTAAAATAATTGTCTTTTTTTATTTGTTTGTTCAAAACCTAGTGTCCCTACTTTTTTAATCTCCATTGCACGGGTACCTAAGCTAAAATCTCAAACAAGTCGCACAACAATCATCATCATCATTCATCAATTTCATCATCACATCATGTCATATCATCATGGAGGATCCTAGGCATGCGTCTACGTTTGATATATCATAAAACATACTTTGATAATTAAACAGTAAGGATAGGGAACCTACCGTAGGGCACTGGCGAGACATGTGTTGATCAGGCTCCCGGAGTAGAACGTCAGCGGCAATAGATGATGTGGGCGGCTCGTAGCGCTGCATCTCACCCGAAAGCAAGCGGTGGAGAACCGGAGCGTAGGTGTGCGAGTCAAAGGGCGCTAGGTGGCCCTCTCTAGCATCAGGATCTAAGAGTCTGCCATCGCGGCCTCAGCAGCAGCATCTGCAGCTGCTTGGGCCTCGGCAGCCGCCCATGCCTCCTCCTCAGTGACATGGCGGGAGGCACGCTCTGCCTCGAGCACGAGGGCGTCCATCGCAGCAGAAGGCTACGTAGAAGTAACCCCGCTAGCAGGAAGGCTAGTGGACGTACCCGCGAGAGTTCCTATGGAAGAACTCCCAGTAGCAGAAGGGCCTTGTCGTGCCCCCAAGTCATCATCATGGCCTAGACCCACCATAAAAAGAAAAAGGATCACAAACAATAGGGTAAACATCTCGCAGCAAGGAAAAGCAAGAAGCAAAGAGGTGCAAAAGCTAAGAAGTAACAAGGACAAGGTTAGAGAGAGGCGAAAGTGTTTGGGAGGTAGAGAGAGAAAGTAAAATGTGAGGAATGAACCTGGTCCACGCACCTCAAGAACATTATGTGCACCTAGAGGTGGCAGTCGCCACCTTTAGTTATGGCGACTGCTAGGTTTTTGAAGGGACACATGGCAACCATCATGTTGGAAGGGTTTTTATCCGGCGGTCGCCATGTCGGAGGGATTTAGTCTTGGCGATCACCAAGTGCTCAATGGTCTAGTCAGGTCAATTTGCCCATCATGAGGTTTTAGGGATTTTAGGGGTCGGTTTGGAGGTCTTTTATTTGTGTACATGTTTATTTCCTTTTATTTTGTTTGTTTGCATGTTTATTTTTCTTTTCATGCGTATTGATTTCGTGCGTATTATTCCACAAAATATTTTTGTAAACAATATATATATATATATATATATACACACACACAATAAAAATAAAAATAAAAATAAATTCCCTTAAAAGTAATTTTTCTTATTTTGTGTACGTGTTTTTCTAACTTTATGGGCTTTTCAAAAATAATTTTAAAATCTTTGGTGTTTTCTAAAAATGTTTTCGTTCGTGATCTCTCCTTCCGATAAATTTAACTTTAAGTCATAATTTGGCTCTTAGTTATTTTTATCCCGCTTTCATTCTAAATTTTTTTTAGGTCTTAACTCGACCCATTAATTCATGATTATCCTTTCTGATAACTTTAATTTCAAGCCGTAACTTGGTTTTTAATTATTTTTATCTCGCTTTCGTTATGAGTTTTTTGATCTTAACTTGACCTATTAATTCATTGTTATTCTTCCCAGTATGAATAGTTTTAAGCCGTAACTTGGCTTTTGATTATTTTTACCTCACTATTGTTCTGAATTGTTGGGTCTTAACTCGACTTATCAATTCCTTGTTGCTCTCCCGTTTAGGATAATTTCTTGGATCTTAACTCGATCCTTTTAATTATTTTATCCCCAGCCGAGTTCTTAGATCTTAACTCGATCTTTAACTTGCTTGTTTGTGCTTCCTTTAGATTTCGATTCAATCTTTAGGATTTGTTCGATCACACCAGCATCTGCATCATGGTAGCATCCACATCATGTTTCTTATCTTTCATTCTTCCATTTTACCCTAGGAACAACGTTTTGGTCTGATCCCTAGCAAAGGGGTACGTAGGCAACTCGATGGAAATTCGAGTACGACCAACATCATATGTATGCATGTGTACTTGTGGCCTAAGATTGACAACTTGGTCAAATGGTTGTTGTTTCTGGATCTTTGCTATAACCTGTATCACGCGTTGCTATGCAAGTTATATCAAAGAGGGACAACTGTAGACACCCCAATTTGAGCCCGCCCAATCGTAAGTGAATTCGAAGATGACAACATGTGGAATGGTGCCTCAGTACGATCCTCGGGAAGTGATTCAAGCTCGGTATTTGAACCCAATCGTCAAAAAACCTTTAAACCAATGAAATTTTGTCGAACCACCAAATAACTTGTCATACAAGTCATTTCCCAAAGCAGCAATCGCCATCTTTATTATGGCAACCGTCAATAGAACCTCTTGGAAACTTTAGCCAAAAGTGGCGATCACCACATTCAACCTGGCGAATGCCAACTCTCATTGTGGCGATTTTCAATAGAACCTTGTGGAACCTTTGAAAACATGGTGACCGCCAACTCCAAATGGCCTGACATGCCCCAGATCATGGCAGCATCACATTGATTGAAGAATTCTATAAATATCTTACCCCTGGTACATTTTCAATGATAGAATTTTAGAGAGAGGTTTAGTGAGAGAAGCTCTGCGAGTCGCCGAGTAATTCCGAGCCCCAACACCGAAACCCTGCCAAAGTACCACGAGCCGAACCTCCGACGCCTACATTAAAACCCTAACTTGGATCTTGAGGATTGAATCGTTGGCACCATTCCCCGATTTGAGAATTCCTTAGCAATTCAGATACTTTGTCTGGATCCTTAGCCCTTCTAACTCTATTTCCTCTCTTTTGGAGTAACCAGGTTAAATTTGATTTCAATTCACATCTTCCTTTCATTTGCATAGTTAATCATATTTGCTTCATGTATTCCTTTAATTTCTTAGTTATTAATTTCCTCACATTTCACACTTTACACATTGTTACTTTTTTTTTAATTCATTAATTAAGTGCTAATATATTTTGACAATTATAATTTGTAATGTTGTTAATTATTGTTATCAATGTACTAACATTCATGTGAATATGGTTGTTAATACTATATTCATATTTTCCAATAATCATCTAGTCGTTTACTCTTCATTTTCCTTATTTTCTTTTCTTCTAATGTTAGTTTAATTTCTTTTTCTAGTATTTCTTTTTCCTTCCTTTTCTTTTCTTTTTCTTTTCTTTACTAGTATTTCTTTTCTTTTTCATTAATGCTAATGTTCCATTTTTCTTTATTTTCTTTCTTTTTGTTATTATCTTATAATATTCAATTTAGTATTCCTTTTGTTTTAATATTAGTATTTCTTTTCTTTTCTTATAAAGTTTTCTTTTCTTTTTTTTATTAGCTTCATTTTCCTTTCATAGTATTTCTTTTATTCTTGGTAAACCCAAAAATCACAAAAAAGACTTTCAAGTTAATTTGCACTTTTAAATGGTAGTATGATTTTCTTCTATTTCTTTTATTTTCTTTTATTGTTGTATCTTTTTTTGTAAATAGTTAGATTTTCTTTTGTTAATATAGAATTTTTCTAACTTCTTTTTATCTTAGTATAAGTTTCTTTTGCAAACTTTTATGAGATTTTTATACATCTTTTGCTTAGTATTTCTTTTATTAAATGGCTATCATGATAATGCTAACATAGTTTATTTTAATAACATACATGTTTTAGTTATTTTCTTTGAAACTATGCTTAGAATAGTTTGGCTTATTTTGTAACAAATAATGTTTAGGCAATTTTAGTATTTTCTAACATATTTTTTCTTTTTTATGCGAACCATGATAGCTAGTTTATTTTGATGAAATTTGTATGTGGGTGTGCTCTATGTATCATTTAGTTGAAAATTGCATGCCGTAGGATTTAAGATTTTTCTTTTAATACTTATTTTATTTGGCATTCTATATACGTATGTTATGTATTTTCTATACTTAATTTTGGATATTTTCTCTTTACCTCCACTTTCTTTATTTGCATCTATTTGAGAAATCATATTAAAGAACCAATGATGATTAGTAGAGGCCAACCTTACGGTTGGGCGAATGGGGTGCCTAACACCTTTTCCGATTCGTACCTTAGCCCCCGAACCCTCTTTCTTTGGTTAAACATTTTAAAGATCAGTAGCCATTTTTGTATTTCTTAATTTTTCTCAAAAATTAAGTGGCGACTCTATTTTCAACAAAAAGGGATTTTCAAAATTTAGCTTTCAAGGTATTAAAATATTTTTTAAACATCTTTAAATTTCCTTATTTTTTAAACATTTTTTAAAAATCCCAAAAATCCCAGCGTCACAGTTATGGATTAATTTCGTGCGATGCAATTGATCGCTATGAGTTGGTCATGTTCGATGTGAGTTATGTCTCGGTGGCAGGTGGTGTGAGTTAGACCCTAGTCTGACAACATTAGGATAACCTTAATGTTAGTGAGACCTTTATCGCGAAAGCAGTCGGTATAAAGGTTTATCTATCAAAAACATGGGTGTGTTGTGGTGCGTCAATCTTGAATGTAAGATATGTTAGCATCTTTATTGATGGGAGACTTTGCGGAGTCTTGTTTTGTAGGTTGTTGATGATTGATGGATAGGCGGTTGACTTGAGATCTAGTGTTGAATTTCGAGGACAACATTTCCTAAGTGGGGGAGGTTGTAGGGACCCAGTCTCTTTTTATTTGTAAAGATTAATTAAACCTTGTAATGACACTCCTAGTGGAAAAGGGTTAAGGGTTTTAATTGTGTGAAAGAATTGAATTTTTTTTAAAATGATGATGATTGTCGATGATAATTAGGTGCTTGATAATGCATGAGAATAATTATTATGGGTTGTTTGGATGAGCCTTGGGGGTCAGAATAAAATTTGAATCGTGTATTTTTCTTTCCTTGGAACACCTTCCAGCGAGAGACCGATCGATCAGTCTTGAGATCAATCGAGTAGTATGTGACAGAGGGGACTTTAAGTGCGGGATTTAAGCATTCTCTTCTCATTTTTCTCATCTCCCTCTCCCTCTACACTCAAACCCCAACCCTAGAAACTCCATTGGAGCCCACCCTTGAGCTCCCTCACGCTCTTTGGAGATCTTTTCTTGCTTACCTCTTGGTTGAACACTCGTTAGATGCTTGAGAAACGCATGGGAGCTTCCCTTCTACCATTCGGTTGGTGGTTTTGTCGTTGGAGCTTGCTTGAGGCTTGATTCTTGAGGATTAATTACCCAAGAGGTAGGATTTATGATTATTGTTGATCAATACATGTATATGAGTTGTATTTTGTTGGGTTTGTGTAAAATCATGAAAAATCTATATTTTTAGAACCCTAGGTTAGGGTTTCATGTTAAAGCATGTTAAATCTTGGATGTGTGGATGATTTAGGATGATTAATGTTATTGTTGTTAGAGAGGAATGGATTGAAAAATGATGAGTTAGGGTTTTGGATTGGGTTAAATCGTGAAGAAATTGGGGCTTTTCGAGTAATGACTTCAAATGACTAAATTGACTTGATTTTTGGCAAATTGGTGGTGGTATTACCTTATTTGCGCATAAATTCTATGAACATTGACGAAATGGAGAAATCATAAGTTGATGAATTGGGGATTTTGAACAAACTATGGGAGAATTTTGTGAAATATAACAATCGTAAGGTGTTGGTTTGGGTTTTTGAGCTAAATTAAGCTGGATATGTGAAGCATGAGAAAATGGACAATTGAAATGACTTAAACCCTCGCTTGTGTTGGGTGTTGACAACAGAAAGCATGTTTGGGTTGGACTCGTATTTGGAATTTTGAAAATGATATTGTTAATGAACTAATTTGATATCTGCGAATTGTAATTATGGGCTAGTCTAGTTCCTCAGTGCAAGACTGAAAAATTGTGCAAATTGGGTGTCCTATCCATCGCCTAATAATCGAGAAGAAGGCATTAGTCGTGGCGGGTTATAAAATGCACAGTTATTTAGTAGACATTGTGTGGCCTGGTCGGTAGTAACGGGCACGGGTCTATAAGTGCATCCGACGTTGGTTCTTAGAATTTAAACCATAGTTAGGTGTGGTACTTGGCCCACGGTGAAAGACCATAAAATAGTCCATGAATCGAATGGGGTTAGGTACTTGTCTCATGGTGAAAAATCGTAAAATAGTCCTTGAATCGAGTTAGGTTTGTAAAACCTTGATTGAACAGCTGAGAATTGTGGAAAATGTAGAAGGGAATCGGGAATGGGAAGATATTGGGAAGGTTTGAAATGATGAGAAAATAAAAGATTAAACTATGGCTTGCGTATGTAGATGGAGTGGGTTTGTATGAGAAAAACCTATTATGTGAATGGGAATTTGTTGCAATAGTGGATTTGATTTTGAACAAAACTTGTTGCACATTCGCATAATCATTCTTGCATGTTATGCATTTGTTCATGTTTATTCTATTTTCTACAAGTCTCGACTAATGTTGTTTAAACATATTTCAGGTGATCATGGAAAGCAAGTCGCCGAGTGAGGTGGACTCCTGTAGGAACAGTGTTGGTTCGTTTTTAATAGAATTACACGTTAATTAGTATAATCTTTCGAGAATTGGTATTGTAAACGTAATTGTTTTTGGATAGTTGGTCGAATGTATTTAAGGTTGGTGTGACCTATTTGTATGGCCCTAAGGCCAAGTACTCATGAATTATATGCAAGTGAGAACGTCGGGTGGTTATTTCGGGTTTTACCTTTGGTTTTAGTTTGAATCCTTTGATTTAATATGTTGGGTTGTTAAGAATTATGATGTTGGAGCTATTTCCATTCTTTATAACATTACCTTTACATAAATTGGTTACCTTGGTATGCATGATTGAAGGTATGGTTGGAGTTTGAAGGGTGGGTTTTTGAAACAAGCTTTGAAAGGGGAGTTTAGAGCTAGACTGGTTGATGGAGCGATCAATCGGTCTATCGATCGGTCATGTAATGCTCTCAGTTTCTCTATGTAGAGTGAAAAATGCTACAGGCAATAGAAGACCGATCGATCGATCTTCAAACCGATCGACCGGTCTGTTTGTTGAAAGAAAATTTTCACCTTTATTTTTTGTTAGGGCCATAATTTCAAAAGGATGCTTTTCCATTCTTTTAAACCCCTTTTTGTACATTTTACCTCCAAACATAATCTCGGGAGTCTTCACCTTGATGGTTTAGTTCCCCTTTCTCATATGGTTTCTTCGGGGTTTTATGAGATTTTTAGGCCTAAAATAGGTTTTTTTTAAGTTTTCTCTTTAGCTTGGCTTTCTTATCAATTTATCGGGGTTAGTTCACGTGCCTTAGAGTTGATGGCATGACATATATCCCATCGCCCCCGATGAGACTAATTATCCACCAATTCATGGAATTAGGAGTCACCCGAGATAATTAGTCCTACCACTATTTTATTAAACAAACATGAGATTAAAAAATTTCTTGAATTAATAATCCAATCCAATGGTCTAATCCCCTATTCCAAACATGGCATTTGTTCGTAATTTCTTAATCACATAACGCTGAAGATTATTGGACATTGAATACAAAAGGATCCAAAATTATTGTCTTCTAAATATCATATTTGATCAATATTACCCTGCTTATGTGCTATAAAACGTAGTAAAATCGTATAAACAAAAAAAAGGCATAGCGATAATGATCTTACCCATTCCAAAGTGTTTAAAAAAGGTAATCTATAAATCTAAAAAAACATAAGAAAAAAATTATTAGAAAGGCAGCCTAAATCTAAAGATAGAGAGTAGATTGTTGGGATGTGTGAAACTTAATAAGCACTAGAGCACGGAATTCTGAAAGCTAGCATTAGCAAAGTGCTAGTTGGAAATTCGAGCGCCGGTACTCCAAAAGTTGGCGCTCAAGGGGCAATCAAGGGGTGCTCGAGCGCCAGCAAGTCTAGAATGGGGTGCTTAAGCGCCAGCAAGTCTAGAATGGGACGGTGAAGGGGCACTCAAGGGGTGCACAAGCACCAACAGGTCTAGAATGGGGCGCTCAAGGGACGCTCAAGCGCTAGACAAACCCTAGGCTCCCAATGGAGGGCGCTCGCGAGGCGCTCATCGAACGTATGAGCGCCGCCAGCATAAACTATTTTTAACCTAAGGTTGTTATATCATTATGTCATTGTAGTTTTCATCGTAGTTGCTGGAGAGACTTGAAAGAGGCACGAAAATAAGCCTAAGACTCTTGTGAATTGTATCTATGATCATCATAGTGAAAACATGCAGCACCTGTGGACGTAGGCACAATTGTTGAACCACCTAAACTTTATGTTTCTTGTTTGTGTGATTGTTTCTTGTTTGTGTTCATGGATTCATGTTTGTAGTTACTTATCTCGACGTCTTATTGAAGGTTTGTTGATTGAAACCTCAATAATTGGTATCAGAGCTTGGTTTGTTGAGTGAAAGCAATGGTGGCAAAAGACGGGAAGGTCAAGATCGAGAAGCTCATCGGTGCACACACCAGATTCTAGAAGATGCAAATTGAACATTATCTACACCACAAGAACCTGTACCTACCCCTTTGGGGTGAGTAACTAGAAGGCATGAAGGAGGAAGATTGGGCACTCCTTAATAGACAGGCCTTGGGGATTATCGGATTAACCCTATCTCAAAACGTCACCTTTAACATCGCGAAGGAAAAGACGATAGAGGGTTTAATGGAAACTTTGACTAACATATATGAAAAGCCAACTATAATCAACACGGTTTCTCTGATGCGTATATTGTTCAACTTGAAGATGGCAGAAGGTGGGTCAGTTGTAGATTACTTGAATGATTACAATACGGTAACAATTTAGTTAAGCTCTGTGTCGATTGAGTTTGACGATGAGGTACTGGTGTTGATTCTTCTTTCCTCTTTGTCGGAGAGTTGGAATAGCACTGTAACAACTGTGAATAACTCATCGGGAAAGTAAAAAATGAGGTTTAACGATGTTCGAGACCTAATTTTGAGTGATGAAATCCCAAAATGAGAAACGGGTGAAACATCGGGATCAGCTTTGACTACAGAGATGAGGAAAAGAACAACAGATAGAAACTCAAATAGTGGAAGGTCAAAATCCAAGAAGAAAAGTAAGTCTAAAGGGGGTGCTACTTGTTGGAACTATGGAAACAAGGGGCATCTTAGAAAAGATTGTAAAGCACCAAAGAAAGGCAAGAATGGTCAGAATTCTGCGAATGCCACAGCAGTAGAAGACATTCACGATGCCTTGGTTTATAACATTAACAGCTCTATGGAGTTATGGATTTTAGATTCTAACGTGTCATTCCACTCTACATCACATCCAAAAATCATGGAAAACAACATCAGTAGTGATTTCGATAAGGTTTTTCTAGATGATGATGAACCTTTGAAGATTGTGGGTAAAGGGGATATCCAGATCAATTTATCAAATGGGTTTGTATGGAAGCTACTAAATGTTAGACATGTACTGGTTTTGAATAAGAGTTCGATTTTTATGGGGTAACTGGATAATAAGGGTCACATGGTCAATTTCATCGGTGGACTGTGAAAGATCACAAATGGATCACTTATATTTGCTCGGGAAAAGAAAGAGGGACTCTGTACATGACGACGAACAACAGAAGTCTCATATCTATTGTTGATACTAAAATTATTTTGGATCTCTAGCAGCGAAGGCTAGGGTACATGAGTGAGAAAGGGATGAAAACACCCTGTTAGGTGGAAAGTTACCAGGGTTGAAATCCATTGACTTGGATTTGTGTGAAGACTATATCTTCGAAAAATAAAACAGGGTCAGTTTTCTAAAACTGGAAGAACTTTAAAAATAGAGACATTGGAGCTTGTTCATACAGATGTACGGGGACCTGCACTTGTTTTATCACTTGGGGATTATCCTATTTTGTCACTTTCATCGATGACTCGACAAGAAAGGTATGAGTTTGTTTTCTGAAAAATAAGTTTGATGTGTTTGCAACTTTTAAGAAGTGAAAAGTTTTGATAAAGAATGAAATAGGTTTGAAAGTCGCGTGCTTGAGATTAGACAACGGTGGGGAGTATATCGATATTGGGTTCAAAGAATTCTATGATTTAAACGGAATCAAAATGGAGAAGACTACTCCAAGAAAACCTCAACTCAACGGGATTGTTGAATGCATGAAAAGAACATTGACTGAACGTGCTAGAAGCATGAGGATATACTCTGGTTTGCCATAGATGTTCTGGGCTGATGTAGTTAACATTACAACTTACTTGGTGAATCATGGTCCACCTGTCCCTTTTGAGGAAAATATACCTAAAGAAGCTTGGAGCAAAAAGGAGATAAACCTGTCATTCTTAAAAGTTTTTAGCTGTGTTTCCTATGTTCATGTCAATGCTGGTGATAGGAATAAACTAAAACCTAAGTCTTTCAAATGCACTTTTATCGGATGTGGCATAGATGAGTTTAGTTATTGGTTCTGGGATGATCAAAATCAAAAAATCATTCGTAGTAGGGATGTTGTATGCACTTATAAGGTCATTTATAAGGATAAATCTGTAGCTACGGATGTTTTTCTTACACATTCTAAACATGCTGAGTCGAAAGAGATATCTGAAAAGATGTGAATAGTAGGGTGTAGTGTATGTCAGGGTTGTTTACTAAAAACGATGAATTTTGTTGGTTTTAGTATTTAATTTTATTTTTAATAAAATTATTTTTTTCATTTTATGAGAATCTTAATGAGCAATGAATACAATATCATTTTTTTAATGTTATGCATGGATGTCCTTTATTCTATACATTTAATCGGGTGTGTAGAGTGCGGCTTGCACACAGAAAATCAGATTATAGATTTTTGCAGAATATAAGTTTTTATTCACAATTTAGATGGAATTGGACAAACCATTGGTACAACTGTAGTATAGAGTTTTAGTAGATTTATCTTGATTACGGTGAACAAATAATAGTATCGTCTATTGTTCCGACTCGCTGTGCTAGTACACTGTGTGTATTGAACAGGACCATATTGGGGTAATTAATTTTATATTGATTATATAAATTAATTCACACCTCAAGGTTATTATAAGTGCTTATGCTCTTAATCTTGAAATAATTATTATTTGTGTATGTTTAATATTCGTTGTTTTGATTCATTAGAGGGTGCGATCTTTTATGAATCTATAGTCTCAGTGAGTTAGATAACAAGAGTTTCGGCGTCTTGATCATCCTACCTTTGTTAGGGATCCCAATCCCAAGGTGACCACAGAATGGTTGGACCTTATAACCAGGATTCTAGATACACTATAGATAGTCGAGGATGTCCTGAGGGTTGCATTTGCCGCATTCTAGCTGAGAGGTGATGCCCATGAGTGGTGTTCGGGCTAGCCTTGTTGAGATCTCGAAAGTCCACGAGACTTGAATACGACCGTCCTCCTATAAAATTGGCACTATGTTGGCTACCCATTTCGGATACTCAGTTACCATTAGGAACCCAACGTTGATCTGTTTGGCAACCTCTTCCTTAATCTTCATAGCCCATTCTGGTCGGATTCGTCTTAGTTTTTGTTTAACCAGTTTAGCATCAGGGTATAGGGGGATGTGGTGCTGGACGATGTCGGGATCAATTTCGGACATATCCTCATAAGACCATGCAAACACATCTTTGAATTCTTTTAATAAAGTTATTAATTGTTCTTGTTCAGTGAAGGATAAAGAAGAACCAATTTGGACATTTTGCAGATTATTTTCATTACCCAGATTTATTGACAAAGTTTCTTCAATTATTGGTTGGGCACGCATTTCTTCTCTTTTTATTAAAAATTTTATTTCTTCAGGGACATCCCGTCGAATTCAAAATCGTCAGAAAGTGTATGAAATAAATCAAACAAAGCAGAGTAACCAGAAATTTTGTTTATTTCATTAAAAACAGCGGGGATTACAAACTCAATAGCAAAAGAAGAGAGAGGAGCACCAACATGTTTGCCCTCGATTATAGACTCAGACTCGATCCCGGACTCGGGATAGATAATGTGCACACCATCAGACTCGATGGTCCAATTTTTTACTTCCTTTGCAGCCGCATCGACGATGAGTTTGGTGCAATTTGTCGGTGCGCTGAAGCCCATCATGAAACAGTCTGATTCAGTCATACGCAGTTGAGCCATCTTTTCGTTGAACAGTATTCCCAGATTAGTACCGTCAAGTTTGTCAACCCAGTCTTCCTCTCGGACCTTCTTCCCTTCCTCCTCCAATGTCTCTTTTTCCTCGGTGTCGGACAATTGATGGTTGAAAAAGATTTCCAACCCCGGCAGCTTTTGGTTAGTCTCATCGTCGATCCATGGCTCTAGAAAGCCACAGTACGAAAAATCTTCCACTTTCTTGACGAAGTATCCATTGAGTGTTCTAGAATAATTGGCCTTTCGTCCCCTTCTAGGCCCTTCCAGATCTTCTTCCGTTGGCTCATACCCAAGACCAAAACGGTGCAAAGTCGGCAATACCTGAATGGGTTCTGGGATTCCCTGTAGTTTATGTCCCAATCCCATGCCAGGGAAGGACATTTTCCTCATCATCATTAAAGCTTGTGGATTGACATACCTTTCTTCCTCATTCATTTGTGTCTGAACAGCCCTAGCTTCATCAAACTGAAAACCACTAAGCAACACGTCATCTTTACTGTGCTGAATTTCTATTAGAGTTGTGCCCTCTCCTCCCTTCGGGGGATGAATACTGTCATCTCCATGGATGGTCAACACTGTCCCGTTCTTTATCAATTTTAGTTTTTGGTGAATGGTAGAAGGTACCGCCTGAACATTCGGGTCATGTAGCTACAGCCTGCCTAATAGTAGATTGAAGGAAGCTGGGACGTCTAGTACGTGAAACTCTACTAACATTTCCAAAGGTCTTACTGAAATGGCGAATGACACCAATCCCAGTATATCCCTTCTGGTGTTGTCATAGGCTCGCACCCCTTGATTACATGGAGTGAACTGGTCCAGCCTCATCCCTAAGTAAATGGCTGTTCTCAATGGGCACGCATTCAAGGCGGACCCATTATCGATGAGAGTTACTAGGACCCATTTTTTAGGCACTTGACAGTGATGTGGAGCGGCTTGTTGTGGCTCCTTCCCTCAGTAGGAAGATCCTTATCAGAAAAGAAAATGACCTTTGGTTCAGCGGCTGATAGGATGAGCCCAATCAATTGTTCCAGGGTGGCCTCTATCGGGACACTGGCCTTATTCAAAACTTTCAACACAGCTTGCCTGTGTTTGTGCGAGGTCATCAGTAGCCCCCAAATGCTAATGTTGGCTTGTGTCTTCTTCAATTGTCTCAACACTGCATCATCTTCCTCTTCCTGTTCTTTCTCCTTTTCTTTTCCACTCGGCTACCCTTTTTTCAGTTGGGCTGGTTTGAAGTGTTGCCCGCTTCTGGTGAGATGTTCTACACCCTCTTCAAGATCCCACAATCCTGTTATTGTGGCATTACCCTGCCGTAACTCGTTAACAAGTGGAGGGCTCTCGAATCACTTAGATTAGTGATCGCTAGTCTTCTTTTCCTTTCTTCATCATGTTCTATAGCCCAGGTAATATCAATTTCCTCCCAAATTTCTTCCTCGATAAAATTTATCTATTGTACCCGAGTAGCCCAAAAAATCAGTCCATTCGGCCCCATCAGATTTCAACACAATCCTTACCAGCCAATAGGATTGCATATCGTCGACGTGTACCTCCTCCTCAAAAAGTTGGGGAAGGGTGATTCCATCAAGCACGTGGCTAAATCCATAGGGTCGGATCGGATAATCTAATGGCCAATCGTCTTCTTCGTTGCGCTCCTCTTGTTGGTAGGCTTGGATTAGCGGTTGATACCATTCCCAAGCGTTATCATTCCATTCCTCCATCCTATCTCGACTGCCTCTAATAATGACAAATGAACATGCTAACTGATCTTCAGTAGACGCAACACAAGGGCGTGGCAACCGTGCAGAACAAATATGCTAACTTGGGTCCTCTGATTCGCCCAAAGACATGTAATTCACTCCAGCTTGCCTAGCATGACTCGGGAGCAAATTACTAGTGACATTCAGCTTTGGGGTTGCTGATGAAGGAGGGATCACTTTGTTATCAATGAGATTCTAGATCTCATGATGGAGTCTCATGCACTTATCTGTTAAGTGCCTGTGGCTTTGGTGGAAGGCACAGTATTGGGAGGCATTGTACCTCGGAGGACGTGGATCGGGAGCAGGCATGGGTTCCAATGGCTTGATGTGCCCCTTGTCGACAAGTCGATTCAGGGCGGTGGATAAATAAATATTGAGGGGAGTGAAGACGCTCCTCGGCTTTTGTTGCTGTTGGCCATTATCTTACTACTGAAGGCTATTTGCTGGATGGGTGGAAGGAGAAGGATTTAAAAGGTTCACCTCGCCCGAGCGAGCAGCGGATGGGTTTTGGTTGGTTGTGGGGAAAGTCCTTCGTGCTGGTTTCTGACTGGGTTCTGTTTTCTCAATGTCACTGGATTGGATTGCGTCTTCTATATGAATCCCGGCATCAAATAACTGCTCGAACGTGGAGAGCGACTGTGTAATTAGATAGCGTTTCAGGGGGGATTACAGATTCTTTACTACCATCCTCACTTGCTCCTTTTCAGAAGGTCAGTTTGTCATCTTAGCGGCCTTACCCCTCCAACAGGTCAAGAAATCAACAAAAGACTCCCTATTTTCTTGGCGAGTGGTCTCTAACTCACGAGTAGTTACATCAAACTGAACATTATAACTGTACTGGCTGACGAATGCCATAGCTATGTCCTCCCAAGTTTTGGTCTTTGCTACGTCAAGGGAGAGGAACCATTTTTGGGCTGCCCTAGAAAGAGATCGGTTGAAGAGCTGGGCTTTTAGTTGGTCAACAATTTCCATTGGCGACAGGGTACCGACATACATTCGGAGCTGAATTCTGGGATCTCTGGTTCCATCAAACTTTTCCATGTTAGGCATTTTAAACTTTTCTAGTAGCTTCGCCTCTGGAAACAGGCACAGACCACATACGTCCAGCATATATTCTTCTATTCCTTTAGCTTTCCTCAGCACTTTTTCCATCCAGTCAATTTTCTCGGCTAATGCAGATTCCTTGGACTGAGCGGTATTTTCCTCCTCAACCTTCACCTGTCGAGGATTCTGCGGTGGTGGTGGAACGACTTGTGGTCCATCGGGGACTTGATTGTCATCCCAAAGATCCTCAACATTCTCATTCGCATCATCTGGTTGCCCATTTATGACGAGAATACGGGCTTAGATCGTCCGGATCTGTGCTTGGCACTGCACTTGGGTCTGGGTCTGCTGTTCTACAGCCCGCTGTATCTCAGTAATAGCCCTCATCAGGGCTGTTAGATTAACTTCATTCTCCGTAATATCTGTTGATCTGGAAACTCTACGAAGTCTGTCCGATTCAGATCTTACCCAAGCTCGTGTTGACTGTACTCTCCCTGGATCAATGGTAACTCATAGAAAAACCTAGTCCCACAAGCAAGATAACTAGTTTCAGACATTTTTTGAAAGAGTTTAGACAATAGACAGCAAATCTTCTAGATACCCCAAGCACCAGAAGTTGAAATAATGTCCCTATCAAGCTCAACATAACAACTGAACATCTGAAAACTCGAGATAAGAACCAAAGGGAATGAAACAACTAAGTTATAGAGGAAAGGCTTTATCTAGACGGACGGCGTTCTGGCAAGAAGATTATTCTATCCCTCAAGAGATTGGTTCGACCTATGAGGAAAATCGGTAGCATAATGGTAGGAGAACAATACTATTCTTACATAGGTCAAAAGAAAGAGGTTTGAAGAAAGCAAGCCTAGACTAAGAAAAGGGATATAGAGTTAGCAACCTGAGAAAAACCCAGAAAGGAGAGAAACTATCTTAAAGGTCCAAAAACAAAACACAGGCATGACCCCGGGAAGAAGCCTAATACAACAACAGGGAAGAACTGACAATCCTAGAAGAACCCGAAGGAGAGAGAGAGGTGTTAGAATGAACATGGGCATGACCCCGGGAAGAGAACTACGGTGTGAGAAACTGATCAGGGTAAAGGACGAAATCTGGGTAAGGACCCGAAGGCGAAAAACTAATCTTATTCAAAGGATAACAGAAAACCCGGGCCAAAATCGAAAAAAGAACTAGCCTGATCCGAACAAACAATCCTAACAATATACAGCCAAAACATACAATAAAGAAAATCACATAATCCTATTAGGGTTAGCAGCACCTAATTGGGGGGTTCTAAGTTCACTTTATGCAAAAGGTTGATTTTGGTCAATCGGATAGGGTACCTTCTGAATAGAGCCAGGTATATACCTCCCATACCTGGAGTGGCGCATGACCTGGTCAAACAGTACGCCCGAATTCTTTTACAGCACCTATGATAGCATGCAGTCAGCAAGGGTTGCCTGTCTTCCCAACAATGCCCAAAACGGATTAACATTCAGGGCATCGGGTTGACTAGGCAGGGGGGTTGAAGAACAATGTATATGCATGTGAAAATGCAAGTGAGAAATTTTATTAAGAACCAATGATGTTTTCAAATCTAGCCCTCTTATTTGATTTTGAAAATCAGTCCCTAACGGAGTCGCCAGAAAATACTGTGGCGTTGAGATTTAGGAGTCAAAAATAAGAGAAATCAAAAATATTTGAAAAATAATTTAACACCTTGGAAACCAATCTTTGAAAACTCCTTTTTATTGAAAATGGAGTCGCCACTTAGTTTTTGAGAAAAACTAAGAAAAACAAAAATGGCTACTGATCTTTAAAACGTTTAACTAGAGAAAGAGGATTCGGGGGGTAAGGTATGAATCGGAGAAGGTGTTAGGCACCCCGTTCACCCAACCACAAGGTTGGCCTCTACGAATCATCATTAGTTCTTTATTATGATTTCTCAAATGCATGCAAATTAAAAAAAAAATAGAGGTAAAGAGAGAAGATCTAAAATCAAATATGAAAAATACATAATATATGTACATAACACTCCAAAACAAATAAGTGTGAAAAGCAAATTCCTAAATCCTGTGGCATGCAATTTCTATCTAAAGGATACATGAAATATACCCATATGTAATTTTCACAAAAATAAGCTAACTATCATGATTTAAATAAAATTGCAAAATTTACCAAAAGATGCTAAAATTACCTAAACATGCATTGTTATAAATTAAGCTAAACTATTCTAAGTATGATTTCAATAAAAAAAAAACTAAAACATACATTAACAAGATGAATTAGTAAAAGAAATGAGAAATGCAAAATAAAAGATGCTTAAAAAAGAATTCTAAAAGAAAGTTTATAAAAGAAATTTATGAAAACAGTTTTAGAAAAATGTTATACTAGAAAATGAGATTCTAACTATTTATATTTATATTAAAAGAAAATAAAAGGAGAAAATAAATTCTATCTTTGAAAGACTTTTTATGCTTTTTGGTTTAATAAAATAAAAGAAAAGAAAAATAAAATAGGTGCTAAAAGAGAAATTACACTAATATTGATTAAAAAAAAAGAAAAGAAAAAGAATGCTAGAAAAAATTAATTTAAGCTAACATTAAAAGGAAAGAAAAAAAATAGGATGGAACATAAAAAGAAAAATAAAGCTATATTGCCATAAAAAGAAAAGAAAAGACATATTATTATTAAAGATTAACTAATATTAAAAGAAAAAGAAATACTAAATGGAGTATTATAAGGAAACAAATAAAATAAAATAC
>JAULJZ010154802.1:0-28839 GCA_032270985.1 Heliamphora pulchella
ATTGAATGGCCAATTCAATTGTAATTGATTCTGCTATTGAAATCTGGACTTCAATGGCCAATTAAATTCACAGATTCCAACAGAAGTCACATTAGGTTCAATTACTGGCTCTGATTAATGCTTCAATGCTGACAAATCTCTATTTGATAGAATCTGCAATCCTATCAAGAGTTATATTTATTGTATTCCATGCTCTACCTTTTGTAAGTTTTGAATGCTGACTAGGATGTAATTACAAGAGAAGCAGCATTCTGCATAAGTTTTTTACTTTTTTTTTTCTATTGTTTATGTTCTATCATTTAGAACAATGGTGTTTTTTTTGCGGTATAATTTGGAAACTGTAAGATTCTTTTGTATTTTCAAATGTTCAGAAATTTCTTAGTATTGTCCTTGTAGACGGTATCTGGATCAACTATCAGGATTTTAGAAAACATGGATCTTGTAAATTTGATATTCTGTATGAGCTCTTCTGCTGTCTGGAATGGCATTTTTGAATTGATTTTAGCATTCGCACACGTTTGAGTCACACTTTCAACCAATTGGTCATCCATTTGAAACTTTGAACCAAAAGGATATGGAAACTCCCATATCTTGAGAATGGACCACAAACACTAAAACTGTCGGTGTAATCTTGTTTGAAAAATATGGCCAGAAGGTTACTTGTCCTCTGTGTGTCATAATTTATGTTAGGATTCTTAATGGGAGCTCATATTAGGCACTCTATTGAATATTGGTGTCTCCCTTTATGGTTCATCAACTGCTTAAACCAGTTTGCGATGAGTGCAACTGTTTAGAAGATTATTTTGCTGTTATTCTTAGCATAATATTTTGGTTGAAAAATTCAGTGATATTTTTAAAATTCTTTTGATTTATTGAAAATTTTTATCAAACCTGAACAGTTTAAGCCATTAGGTAGAGGCCCCAGCATTGTATTGACTGTCCATTACACTCCTAATCGATGTAGGATTGTATTCTCTAATACCTCCCCTCACGTGTAGTCGTCTATTGAGGCCTTTTCACGTTGTTTTTTTTTTGGGGGGGGGGGGGGGGTTGTTGGGTCTTTCATCGTGGGGGGGAAGCTTTTCTTTATTTCTTTTAGAAAAAAAAAAGGTTGTAATAGGCCCTGCTATGATACCGTGTTCAAATTTTATATTCAACCTAAAATTTTAAGCTATTAGGTGGAGAGATTTTAGCATTATATTAAGCGATCGCCCAACTCCGATTATACTCCTAACCAATGTGGGATTGTATTTTTAATAGGATTTAGATAAATATATGTAATGTACACGTGTATGAATTTGAATTCTTATTTGCAATGTGTTCTCGCAGTGCTCATCTGGAATGGAACGTTGATGGTCTACTGGAGAAGATATGGGAGTATCTTAACTCGCATATACACAAACGCCAAGGGAATGAATCCAGATTATGAGGACTCGTGTAATTCTGTCATCCAAAAAGAGGGCAATTAAGATTTCTGCAACCGAAGTCGCAAGGATATGCTTAAACAATTTAAGTAGTAAGTGCCCGCTCTAAAATCTAGTGTTACCTTTATTTTTATTTTATTTTTTGAAAATCAAGAGTATTCTAAAGGACAATTTTGGAATCAAATGGATGAAATGGTTTAAGAATTGCCAGTATGAGATAGGATAATTATAAATGGAGATTTCAATGAGCACGTAGAAAATAAAGGACAATTATATGAGAAGGTTCATTAAAGATTTGGTTTTGATGATCGAAATGAGGCCAAAGAGAGAATTCTAGATTTTGCAATACATTTTGTTAGGACTTTCAGTCCATATCAGATTTGTCAATCCCTAATAAATCTAAAATTCATATGTTGTTAGGAATTGAGTTGTCTTTAATATCATAGAGTTCGATTCATTGTAAAACTCCTAGTTTGATTAGGAGTCACATGGATATTAAAACTCATGTTGGAGTTAAGAGTCTCATGAATTTTAGAGTTTCAATTTAATTAAATGTCTTGGCTCACAATCAGTATCATATCAGAAGACAAATGTACAAGACCTGAAACTAGAAGTACAAGTGATTGAAGCAGATTCGTGCAAGAGTAGTTCTGGCAGAACACGATTTTCCATATAACTGCTCGAGCGGTCTTAGGTTCGCTCAAGCGAATTCTTGGCAGTTTTATTTCTACTGAAACTCGAACTGCTGGATTTGTATGCCTATGTAAAAGGGTATACCCCCTGACTCGAAAATCACTTCAGAACAAATAAAATCCAAAGCCTTTATGTATAAACTGAAGTGCCTTTCGAGTCTCAAAAAGAAGAAGATCATTCGTGTTCGACTTAGATGGATTTCTAAGTTTATCGATAGAGGATTTTGTCGGTGTGTAGCTTCGAGGATTCGTTGCTGCGGTGATCAAGTGGAGAACAGTGTATGTGGATTCAGTAAGAAAGTTTAAGACGTTTGGATTGAGAATTCGATCAAAGTATGTACGTGGGTGTCTTGTAACTGTTCGACTTTTAATGTTTGATTACTTGGACTTGGTTTAGTCCGTGGTTTTTTACCCAAGTTGGGTTTTCCATATTAAAAAGTTTGTGTGTTGAGTTTATGTTCTTTATTCTTTATTTCTCGCATCTCACGACATAGATTGATTAAATCACAACAAACATTATTTTTCAATTGCTATTAGAGCATGATTTTTTTTTTCAAAAAAATTAAAATGTTATTCATGGAATTTCCTAGAGAAGGAAACTCAACCATTTGACCACCCATATTGGATGGAGAAAACTACCCTTATTGAAAAGCTCGGATGAGGGCGTTTATGAAATCCATTGATGAAAGGGTTTGGATTTCAGTTGTTAATGGTTATACCCCATCCTCTGTCAAGTCCATGGATGAGTTTGTATTAAAATCATATGAACAATAGGGTAAAAGGGATTTTGAAAATATAAACAATAATAATAAGACTATCAATGTAATCTTTAGGGGTATCACACCGAAAAAATTCAGAAGAATTTGTACGTGTGAAATTACTAAAACATAAGATACCCTTGAAGTCACTTATAAAGGTACTTCAAGTGTAAAAATTCCCAAAACTTCAAAGGCTCACTACTACTTTTGAAACTTTAAGAATGGATGATAATGAGACCTTTGATGATTTTTATACTAAATTGAGTGACATAGTTAATTCTAGTTTTACATTTGGTGAGAAAATTCCAGAATCCCGCATTGTTAGAAAAAAATTGAGATCACTCTTCGAGAGATTCCAACAAAAAATTATTGCTATCGAAGAAAGTAAAGATATTGATGCTTTATAAGTAAAACAATTGATAGGAAATCTTCAAACCTATGAAGTTAGTCTACGTAAATCTAAAAAATCTAAAAGCATTGCTTTAAAAACAATTTAGGATGGCATTGACGAGGCTGGGGAAGATGATGAGTTTGATTTTGAAATTTTGAAATATTTTGTTAAAAATTTAAAACGACTTGTAAAAATAAAAATTACCGTAATTTTTAACTTGAAAATAAATGGGATGATAAACTCAAAATTAATTATAAAAATGACAATAAAAAGGTCAAAACTCAATCCCGAGGCGTGCAGTGTTATGAATATCAAGGTTATAGTTATGTGTCGAATGAATGTCCAACCAACAAAAAAAAAGGGGGTAAAGCTCTTAAAGTCAAATGGGATGATAGTTCTTTTGATAATAATTCAAATAACGATGAAGCAGACAATGATGATAGTAATTTTGCTGCTTTTATTGCTTTATTACATTATGTTGATCATGCATCAAAATCACTCACATGCACTAGTTTTAAGTCTGTTTGTGAAAGTTCACAAAGTGCGTCAATTGATAATAATAATAATGAATCTAATAGTGAACATAAAAATGATGAGCCTCTTCGGCATGCATATGAGAAATTGTACGAAGAAAGTTTTAAATTGACTAAAATTAATTTGAAATTGACCACAAAACTAAATTTGTTTGAAAAAAGAAAGAGAAAATTTGAAGCAAGAACTGTTTAAAAATTTATCTGAAGTTAGTCAATTAAAAATTCATAAAGTCATCTTAACAAAAAATTTGATTGCTGTTGAAAGAGAAAGAGATGACTTAATTTAATTATGGAAAATTTATAAAGACAAAATTGTTATTCTTGAGAAAGATTTGCATGAAAATATTAAGTTTAAGAAGTCACTTGAGTTGAGAGTTATAAATTTGCAAAATGATCTTGATTCTTCTAATGCTACGCATGAGAAGTTAAATGCTGGTTCTCTGACTTTAGAAGAAATCTTAAGTATGCCAAAATGGGCATTTGATGTTTCGGACTCATGTTCATAAATTTTCTGTCTCAAGAGACTCAAGTAAAATCAATTTTGTGAAAACTGTAAAAATTCCAAAAAAATTCTAGTTAAAATATTTCAAGAAATTCTATTCAATTCAAGTGTCAAACTTTGGGAATATTTTTTTTCAAAAATCTTCACCAAAGTCAAATAATGTTAAAAAATTTGTTCTCGTTTGTCATAATTGTGGACAATTGGGACATATTAGACCACATTGTAGAAAATTACAATTTTTGCATGTTTATCAACTTAAAAGGAAAAATGGTAATATGCAAAATCTGATTTACTGTCAGAGGAGCGCTTGAGCGGTCGATTTTGACGCTCGAGCGGTCAATTGGTAGAAAGCTACTTTTGGCCAGAACCTAGCACAAACACTATATCTTTTCCTAAAACTCGAGCCATCTGGGTTAGAAGCCAGACTTAATAGGGAATGTAGTTTACACGGTCGTAAAAAGCCAACTTGTTGCCAAAACCAGTAGAAGCACTCAATATGTGTCTTGAAATAATGTATGTTTCTCTCCTTGAGGTACATATATTTTCGGTAGTTCTTTTGTTTTTCAACTTGAAAAATTCATTAATTCAAAGTAGATCACTTTTGTATGGAATAAATCAGAATGGAAAATTGTCTTATTGGTTTTTGTCTGTAAGAAGTTTAAAAATTCATAATTTTGAGTCTACTTGATTATTTTTTCAAATGAAGGAACTCCGCACTTGTATTCAAATCTATCTATGGAACTTTCTTGAATATTTCTTAAGGAACATTTTGTGATTGACCATGGTGGTAGGATCCATGTGTTGATGTTGATATTGATGTCTATAACCACCCCCACCTAATATATCTTTTCATTGTTCCTCTCTCAATAAGAACATGGTATTGCAATATAATGCTTGAGAAAAAGACTACCTACACGAACCTTGTTTTTTTGTACGCATTAGTGTGAAAGCCAACGAGCTGAGCTGTCTGTTGAGCTGTGCGAAGTCGTTCCCTGATGAGATAGATCTTGTCTACCGTTTGCTGTACAATTTTTCAATTTTTTTCCCAAACAACTTCCTCTCGCCAACCTCATCTCAAAAGACAGGTGATTTATACTTTCTCTTATATAAAGTTTTGTAAGGCGTCATTTGAATACCAGTTTGATAGTTGTTATTATAAGAAAATTTCACTAAGGACATATAGTGATCCCAAGATCCTCCAAAACCAATAGTGCAAGCTCTCAACATATCTTCAAGAATCTGAGTATACTAGTTTTATTTTATGTTTTTATGGTTATCATTCTTTTAATGTGAAATTGATAATTTTTTTAGTTCACTAGGATTTGAGTTTGTGGGAGTAGGGAATCAAGAGGAGTGTGGCTGGGAGCAGTGGATGTTAGGACCATGTACAACTGTGATAAGATGTATTCGACAGTTGTAGGGACTACACAATGTAAAATTGCAGGTGCACGGCGGTGTGGAGGCATTGTTAGGTGATGTCGGAGGTGGTGCTGGGACAATGGGTTAGTGGAGGCAGTTGATGGCACTGATAGATCTTACGAAGGTGTCACTGAATGATGGATCTAGGTTAGGGAGAAATGGATAAGGGAGATAAGAACTGTTGATTTTAAAGACATTATTCATTTTAAGAAAAGTATTTGGTTGTAGAGAATCACTTAAGCAACTTGTTGTTTGGATATATGTTGTGAGCACTCATTTCCTCATTCATAGCGTGTTTTCATGTAGATAAGGACATAGCATGCTTATAAGAAGAAAGAATAAAAATAATAGACAAGGAACATCCAAAGAAATGAGGATATGGAGAGACAAGATCATAGGAAGCATACTGAGCAATAGGACGTTGAGTACAAGCACATTTACCTCGTCGTAAAGCAATACGCAAGTCATCAGCCAAAGCAAGGACCGCATACAAGGAAGATGATGTGGTGTGACCATAACACGGTAAGCTTATTTTGAGATTGTTGATAAATCTATGGGGGGAAATATTGCACTTGCGCAGGAAAAGTTATTGGCAATGGAAGCATAGGAAAGGTGAACTCCCCATCACGACAACATATATGGCTAGAGGACAAGTCTTGACCAGCAGAAGTAAAGAAAGAAATTGAAGTTGACTTAAAGAATGTGATGCTAGCACTAATAGAACACTGACGAGACTCTGGATGATAGCAATGATATTCTTTCTGAATACAAGAGTACCTAAGAAAAATATATTTGTGAGTTCGAGGAGATAACTTATCAAGACCGGGATTAAGAACATGAACAAGGAAAACACAACTAAATACCCGAGGAATGAGAGAAAATAGGGAGGAACCACGGTATAATAAGGAATATGGTGACTTGTTGTCTAACATCACAAATGACATAACGATTAATGAGATGACATGCAGTAAGAACAGCACCCCCAAAATGTTTAGTTATCTGAGTTAAAGTGTACAGAAACTAACTTTAGGATTTTTAGAAAAAGAGAAGAGAAGACAATGAAAAGAAATCAGGGTATTAGGAACATAATCAGTTTTCTCTCCATGTCACCTATTTATATAAAATAAATATATGGCACAATGACTAAAATACCCTTAATATAGAAAATAAAGACTTTAACACTCCCCCTCAAGCTGAAGCATAGATATCAAATATGTCTAGCTTGGAAGACAAGTGAAAAAAAGACGAACGAGACAAGAGATTGGTGAAGATATTACCAAGCTGATCTTCCGAACAAATGTAGCGAGTGACAATCCATTTTTGCAGCAACAAGTCCCGGATGAAGTGACAATTAACTTTAATATGTTTGGTCCGCTCGTGAAAGATTGGATTATTTGCAATAAAAATCGTGGCCTAGTTATCACAAAATATTTGCATTGGGGCAAGAGGAGTAAGCCCAAAATCAGCCAAAAGAGAGTGGACCCACAACATCTCGGAAGCTGTATGGGCCATAGCACGATACTCAGCCTCAGCACTCGAGCGAGCGACCACAGACTGCTTTTTACTTCGCCAGGTGACAAGATTTTCACCAAAGAAAGTATAGTATCCCAATGTCGACCACCGATCAGAACGACTACCAGTCCAATCAGCATCACTAAAGCCAACAATAGATAAAGTGGTCGCGGGGCGATATAAGAGGCCGCGACCAGGATCACGCTTCAAATACCGCAAGATACGACAAACGGCATCATAATGAGGCTGGCGAGGAGAATGCATAAATTAACTGACCACCTCAACAGCAGATGTAATGTCAAGGCGAGTTACCGTGAGATAAATAAGTTTACTAACCAAGCAACGATAGCGACCAACATCAGAAAGAAGAGCGCCAAACTCAGTGTCAAGTTTGATGGTGGAATCCGTAGGAGTATCAGCCGAACGAGCACCAAGAAAATCAGTCTCAGAAAGAAGGTCAAGAACATACTTGCGTTGGAATACAGAGATGCCGCAAGAGGAACGGGCAATCTCAATGCTAATAAAGTAACGAAGGAGGCCTAAGTCCTTGGTATGAAATTGTTTAGCCAAATACCATTTCAATGCGACAATACCATCCGAGTCATTGCCGAAAATAATAATGTCATCAACATAAACGATTAACACAATAGTACCAGACAAAGAATGATGAACAAATACAGAGTGATCGGATGAAGATTGTCGAAAATCATACTCAAGGACAGTAGAACTGAAGCGGTCAAACCAGGCACGGAGAGATTGCTTCAGACCATAGAGAGCCTTACGTAAGCGACAAACAAAATTCTCACTACCAGGCACAACATAGCCAGGGGTTGAGCCATATAGACTTCTTCCTTAAGGTAATCGTGAAGAAAGGCGTTCTTAATATCACGATATAAAGGTTAAGAACGACTAACAACAGCTGAAAGGAGAATGCGAACAGAATTAAGGTGAGCCACCGGTGAAAAAGTCTTAAAATAATCAACTCCATAGGTTTGAGTGTAGCCTTTGGCCACGAGGCAAGCCTTAAGACATTCAATAGACCCATCAGGAAGATATTTGATGGCATATACCCAATGATAACCAACAGTGTGTTTTCCAGGAAGAAGAAGAGTAAGCTCCAAAGTGTGATTCTGATGAAGGGCGCTCATTTTCTCATCCATAACTTGCTTCCAGCCATATATAGACAAAGCCTACTTATGAGAAGTGTGAAAAGAAATAGCAGACGAGGCAGTAGCAAAGGAAAGAAAGCAAGAAGAGATATAAGTATAACAAACAAATTGAGCAATAGGGTGCTGAGTACAAGTACGTTTACCTCGACGTAATGTAATGGGTAAGTCATCATCACGAGAGGAAGGGGCAAAGCAGGAGCCTCCAACAGAGAAGATGTTGGGGCCGGGCTAAAAGAAACAATGGGCCGATCCCGAGAGTGTTGATATACCTGCAAGGGGTGAGAGGAGGGCAATGACATAGGAAGAGGTAAAGTCGGAGATTCCCCCTCACTGCAAGAAAGAAGGTTAAAGGATAACTTTTGACCGGAAGAGGAAAAAAAAGAAGTAGACTCAAAGAAGGTGACATCAGTACTAACAAAGTAGCGACGAGACTCAAGATGATAACATATATACCCCTTTTGAGTCTTAAAGTAACCGAGAAACACACATTTACAGCCATAGGTGAAAGCTTATCAAGACCGAGATCAAGAATATGAGCAAAGGCAAGACAGCCAAAGACTCGAGGAGTAACAGAGAAAGAAGATGAAGCAGGGTATAAGATGGACAACGGAGACTACTGACGAAGGACAGCGGAAGGCATACAATTTATAAGATGACAGGTAATAAGAACGGCGTCACCCCAAAAATATTTCAGGACATGCATGTGGAAAAGTAAGGTACGGGCACCATCGAGTAAATGACGATACTTTCGTTCAGCAACACCGTTCTACTGAGAGGTATAAGCACAATTAGTTTGATGAATAATGCCACGATTGAATAATGCCACGACCATCACAAAAAGAAGTAACAACAGACTGCATGTATTATAAGGTATTATCAGATCAAAGAACCTTAATATGCCTAGAAAATTGTGTAAAAATCTCATTATAAAACTTAGTGAGAATATAAGGCAACTCAAATCTATTTTTTATCAAAAAAAGCCAAGTCATATGCGAAAAATCTTCAACAAATATAACAAAATATGAATATCTATTAACAGTAGAAGTTCAAGAATGACCCCAAATGTCCGTATAGACTACATCAAAAGACTCAGACGCACGACTATGACTAGAATGAGGAAACGAACTACGATGATGCTTGCCCAACTGACAAGCATTACATTCTAAACTAGATACAAAAAGCAACGACGGAATAGCAAACTTCAATTTATCCAAAGATGGATGACCAAGGCGAAGATGCCACTGAAGTGGAGAAACAGAGACACTCAATGCAGACGCGGGAGAACGAAATGGTGACACAGTATCCAAGTAGTATATGCTATCTTTCTCATGCCCCGAACCAATCATCTTCTGAGTCTAGAGGTCTTGAAACACACAAGAAGAATGAGAGAAAGTTATAGAACAATTCAATATTTTAGTCAATTGACTAACAGATAGAAAATTGAAAGGAAGATCGAGAACAAAAAGACTTGAAGATAAAGACAAAGATGAAATGGGATGAAGGACACCCTGCCTATTAACTGGACGAGACGAGCAATCCGCTAAGACAATATGATGGTGAGTGCGAGTTAAATTAGAAAATAATAAAGAATTACCAGACATATGAGAGGTGGCACTAGAATCTATGACCCAAGTAAGAGGAAAAACTGTAGTACGTGCAATAGTACTTGAGCTTGCTAAAGTAGCAGTAGAAGTGGAAGGATAAGCACTGCGTAAAGTCTGAACCAACTCAAACGCTTAGAGGTAACACAGCGGGGCAAATCATCATCTTTAAGGTCAAAGGATTTCGGCTCAGCCATAGTGAATAGCAGTTAACAAATATGAAGCCAAAGAGAAATTCAAAGAATAATAGGAAGCAAACCAAGGAAATAAAGAGTACTCCAACCACCAACAAGCTGAAGAACAAACTGGAGCCAAGGAAATAATAGAAAGTTAAGCCAAACCACTAACAAGCTGAAGAGCCATGCCGCCAGCAAATTGAAGAACCAATGAAACACTAACGAACAGCCCAAGACAGCGCTAGGGTTGTGGACGCATATTTGGACTGCGACTAAGCACAAATTCGAAGGTTTCGAACCAAAAAAACTGAAGAACAATCCAAGTCGGCGCCTAGGGTTCGAACCCAGATCGTGAAGAACAGTCGCACAGTTGCGAAAGAGAACAGTCGCACAGTTGCGAAGAAGAATCCAAGCCGTTGACTCGTCGCCTAAGGTGGTTTGCAACCATAGAGCATGAAGAAGAACAGTCGCGCAGTCGCACGAAGAATAGACGCCAACTTCTTTTTTTTTTTTTTTTAACAAATCGAAGAATCAAACAGCCTTAGATCACCAAATCAACCCCCATTAGGATCCCTACCAGTATGTTCAACACCTAGAGAAGAGACTTGGACCGTAAAAAAACTAGCAACAGCCGCGCAATACTCAAATCAGAGACCTAGGGTTTCTGACAGGACAAAACTTCGACGAGATGATTCGGGGGCTCAAAGAACACATCAAGCATCATTAAAAATTTCTGTAAAAATCTCTATAATTACCAGAAGCGTGAGACAAAGCCTTTAATGTATTCACTGGCCATCAGTGTTCATACAATCGGCGGCGTCACGCTGACGTCATCATACGAAAGATGATGTCAGGACGCTGTTGCTATCTCTTGATACGTTTCAAAATGATACGGTAGTTCTAGGGTTGGATCGTTGTTCTCATACCAAGTTAAAGTATACAGAAATTAACTTTAGAGTTTTTAGAGAAAAAGAAAATAATACAATGAGAAGAAATTAGGGTATTAGTAACCTAATCAGTCCCCTCTCCTTGTCACCTATTTATATAAAATGAATATACGGCACAATGACCAAAATACCCTTAATACAGAAAATAAAGACTCTAACCACCTGCATTTGGAATAACAAAGTGCGTGCAGTATCTAATAAGTGGTGATGCTTACGCTCAGCGACACTATTTTGCTGAGAGGTGTAGGCACAACTAGTTTGATTAGTAATAACACGATTCACACCAAATGAGCCAATAATAGACTGCATATATTTTAAAGCATTAGCAGATTGAATGATTTTGATGCGTTTGGCAAATTGAATGAAGATCTCATTATAAAACTTCGTAGGAATAAGAGGCAATTCATATAATTTTTTCATTAAAAATAACTAAGTCATACGAGAGTAATCATTAATAAAGGTAATAAAATAGAAATATCTATTAATACTAGGGATTTGAAGACACAAAAAATCAGTATGAATTACATAAAAGAAGCAAACTTATGACCATACTACTAAAAAGAGAAGAGCTATGGCGATGTTTGCCTAATTGAAAAGCTTCACATTTTAAAGTAGACAAAGAACCTAATATAGGAATAGCTAACTTCAGCTTAGTCAAAGATGGGTGACACAACTGAAAATGCCACTGAATAAAAGGGATAGAAGCACTTAGGGTAGAGAATGTGTGAGGAGATGCTTGATCAATATTCAAAAAGTAGAGACCATCCTTCTCATGTTTAACGACCCAAGTGGACTACTGATCCAATAACTTGAATACAGAGCCTAACAGCACGACCTAAAAGCTTAAGCTCAAGTTATTAGTAGTAGCCCACAGGTTTCTTTATATACTAGACTTAATTTTTATCTTTCAACGATGTGGGATGGGTTATCACAATATCCTCTACTCAAATACGACGCCCTCGTCATGTGGCCCAGGTTCTTCCTCTGATTGGGATGTAAATAGCCGCCCATTAGCGGACGTAGAGGAGCTCATAAGCGTGCACAAATTATACAATCTCGTGGCCTCTACCCCCTCTCTAGAGCCTCTACTCCTCTATCCACACCACCATAGAGCCCTACATAAGAACCATGATTGGCTTTGATACCATTTGTAACGACCCAAGTGAACCACTTGTTAAGCCACCCATGTGGGTAAAACAAAAGCAATTACTGAGAAAGAAAGCAAGGTCATAAAGGGAGGGAAGAAAAATGTGGAGAAGGCAAAATCAACAGCCGCTACAAATCTCGGTGCAAAAATCTTCCTCCCAACACCAAAGATTCAGCCGCCTAAAGCCACCCAAATTTATGAAACTTGTCTCCCCTTCCCTTTATAAATTTGTACTCAAAGGTGTGTGAGAAAATAAGTGGCAGAGAGTGAAAACTGAAAAACAATTTGTGAGCTCTATGGGTATTTGAGAGCAGAGAGATTTTTAGTGAGTTTTTGTTACTCCTCTGTAATTGTTTCATTGATTAGTGAACCCCTCTACTCTGGACGTAGGCTAAACTTAGTTGAACCACGTAAATCAAGGTGTTCTTTGTGTGTTTGTGATTTTTATACCTCTTCAACTCCCAACAACTGGTATTAGAGCGCTTGGAGAGATTTTTTGTCCAAAATTCCAGATCTATCCAGAAATAAAGTTTTGCAAAACCACTGTTTGATTATACCAGTGGGTAGATCTCGTCGAGACGATTTCGTCGATTTATTATACTATTTCGATGATATATTATACGATTTCGACTGATTTAGGAGTCATTTTTAACTAATTCGACCGTTCCGGACGCATTGGTGTGGTCTATTTCATCAAATTCAGTCTCTAAATTGGTGATTTGATATGGCTAATGAGAAGGACTCTTCAAAGATTGATAAGTTTGACGGTTCAAGCTTTGAATTTTGGCGCATGCAAATGGAGGACTACCTATTTCAAAAGGATCTTTATTTACCACTAAAAGAAAAGCCTGCAGATATGAAAGACACTGAGTGAGAAGTATTTGATCGGAAGGCTTTTGCCATTATAAGGCTTTCTCTCTCCAAATCTGTGGCATTTAACATCAAGAACGAGAAAACAACGACATCTCTTATGGCGGCTCTCTCAAGTATGTATGAATAGCCCTCTACAGCCAATAAGGTATATTTGATTAAAAAGTTGTTTAATATGAAAATGTCTGAAGGAGGTAGTTTTAGCAAACACCTATATGAATTCAACGAAGTGAAAGATCAACTGGATTCAGTA
Organism: Heliamphora pulchella; assembly: GCA_032270985.1. Taxonomy (NCBI): domain Eukaryota; kingdom Viridiplantae; phylum Streptophyta; class Magnoliopsida; order Ericales; family Sarraceniaceae; genus Heliamphora; species Heliamphora pulchella. The sequence continues at coordinate 13,395 of JAULJZ010154802.1, forward strand.
GATATCACTTTTAATGATGAGATTAGAGCCTTGCTAATTCTCGGTCAGTTACCCGAGAATTGGAAAGGTACGGTCATTGCGATCAGCAGCTTTGCAGGAAAATCAAAACTAAAGTTCGACGAAGTCATCAGTATGATTTTGACATAGAAGATTAGAATGCAGTCACAAACTACTACTACCTCGGGATCAGCATTAAATGTTGAAAGCAGAAGCAGAAATTCAAACCAAAGCGGAGGAAAGAACCGTGAAAGATTAAGAAGCAAGAGGTCAAAATCTAGAAATCTAAGAAATTCCAATAACTCCCAGAATTAGAAAAAGATCGAGTGTTAGCATTGTGAAAAGATTGAATACTACAAAAACCAATGCAGATCCTTGAAGAAAGAGCCAGAAAAGGACGAAGCAAATGCCGTATCTACCTCGGGAGAAGGAGATGTACTGATTTGCTCCTTGGAAAGCAAGGTAGAGTCTTGGGTGTTAAACTCAGGAGCCTCATTTCACGCCACTAGACAAAAGGAAATACTTGACAGGTATGTACCCAAAAAACTTGGCAAAGTTTACCTTGGTACTGACAAATGCTATGACATTACAGGAAAATGTGAGGTACAGGTCAAGGTGAATGGTACCACATGGAGATTGAGAGAGGTCAAACACATTCTAGACTTGAGGAAGAGTTTAATCTCTGTGGGACAGCTAGCAAATGAAGGTTACACTACAACCTTTGATGGAGACAGTTGGAAAATTTTCCAAGACGCAATGACGATCATGCGCGGCAAGAAGAGCGATACTCTCTATATGATAGCAAACGCCTGCGGGTCAATTGCAACCGCAGCAAGCAACGATGATTCCAACCTATGGCACCAGAGACTCGGCCATATAAGTGAAAAGGGACTAAAGATCATGAAACATAATGGAAAGGTACCAGATTTATAGTCAGTTCAAATAGACTTGTGTGAAAGTTGCATCCTCGGCAAGCAGAAAAGAGTCAGCTTCCAGACGATCAGTAGAACTCCGAAGAAAGAAAGACTCGAGTTAGTTCACACAGACGTCTGGGGACCAAGCCTAGTCCTATCCATTGGTAGAAAGTCATATTTCGTCACTTTCATTGGCGACCACTCTTGAAAGATATGGGTTTATTTTCTGAAACAAAAATCTGATGTATTTGTTGTTTTTAGGATGTGGAAAGCCATGGTAAAAAATGAGATAGGACTGAAAATCAAAAGGATGAGATCCAACAATGGTGGGGAGTATGAAGATAGAGAATTCAAAAACTTCTACTATGAGTATGGTATCAGACTTGAAAGAACCGTGCCAGGTACACCCCAGCACAACGGAATAGAAAAATGGATTAATAGAACATTGACTGAAAGAGCCAAAAGCATGCGATTGCAGACAAGCCTTCCAAAAATGTTTTGGGCTAAAGTAGTCAGTACAGCAGCGTACTTGATTAACCAAAGTCCATCAGCCCCATTAGACTTCAAATTACCAGAAGAGGTATGGAGCGGTAAAAATGTAAAACTTGCACATTTAAAAGTCTCTGGTTGTGTTGTATATGTTCACATCAGTGATCATGTCAGAAGCAAGCTAGACCCCAAATCATATAAATGCACTCTCATTAGATACGGAGAAGATGAGTTTGGCTACCGCCTCTAGGATGACCAAAACAAGAAAATTATCAGAAGCAAAGACGTCGTGTTCAATGAAAATGCGATGTACAAAGACAACACCCATAAGAAATTCAGCACAGAATGACCCAGTGTATGTAGAGTTGGATGATCCTACAGACATCAGTGTGACTTAGCAGACAGATCAGAGTTCCCTAGCAAAGGAACCAATCACAGAAACTCACACAGATGCATCGCAGTCACCAACTTCACCTTCAGAACCTATACTAAGGAGGTCCTCTCGACCATATGTACAAAACATGAGGTATATGAATTACTTGTTACTAACTGATACAGGTGAACCCGAATGCCATGAGGAAGCATGCGAGGTAGAAGATGCTAGCAAGTGGGAACTTGCTATGAAAAATGAAATGAAGCCCCTTACCCCCAACAAAACTTGAGAGCGAACTAAGTTACCCAAGGGAAAAGAAGCTCTTCAAAACAAATGGGTGTACCGCATAAAAGAAGGGCATGATGGTTCGAGATGATACAAAGCAAGACTCGTGGTCAAAGGCTTTCAACAGATAGAAGGCATTGACTTCTCAGAAGTCTTCTCACCGGTTGTAAAACACACGATCATTACGTCAGTTTTGAGCATAGTTGCAGCTAAAACTTGCACCTCGAGCAGTTAGATGTGAAAACTGCTTTCCTCTATAGTGATCTGGAGGAGGAGATGTACATGGAGTAACCAGAAGGATTCACAAAAAAAAGGCAAAGAAATTTTTTTTTGCAAATTGAAGAAGAGTTTGTACAGTTTGAAACAGGCTCCGAGGCAGTTGTACATAAAATTCAACGGCATCATGCAAAAGAATGGCTATCAAAAAAGCAACGCTAATCATTGTTGCTATTTCAAGAGGTATAAATCAAGTTTTATAATTCTTTTACTCTATGTTGATGGCATGCTAGTTGCAGGACCAGATATGGACGAGATAAGAAAATTGGAAAAGCAATTGTCCACAGAATTTGAGATGAAAGACTTGGGTCCAACAAAGCAGATGCTTGGGATGAGAATCACTAGAGACAGAAAGGAGGGAACCTTGCAGTTGTCTCAGGCCGAGTACATTAGGCGGATTCTCAGAAGATTCAACATGAGTGATGCTAAGGCAGCTAGCACACCATCAGCCTGCCATTTCAAATTATCAAAGACTTAGTTTCCAGAGTCAGAGGAAGAGAAGAAAGCAATGGCCAATATCCCATACGCCTCAGCTGTAGGAAGTTTAATGTACGTCATGGTTTGCACGAGCCCAGATCTTGGTCATGCAGTAGGAACTGTTAGCAGATTCATGAAAAATCTAGGAAAAACTCATTGGGAAGCGGTCAAATGGATATTGAGATATCTCCAAGGTACAATTAACAAATGTTTATACTTTGAAAAAAGTGACCTGACATTGCAGGGATATGTAGATGCAGACTTTGCCGGTGAAATAGATCACCGAAGAAGCAATACTGAATATGTCTGCACAGTAGGTGCTACTGCCGTTAGTTGGGTATCACAAATACAAAAGATCGTTGCATTATCCACTACAGAGGCAGAATATGTAGCCATGATAGAAGCCAGCAAAGAGATGATTTGGCTACAAGGTTTGTTGATAAAGTTGGGTTTCAAGCAGGCGAAGAGTGTTTTGCATAGTGACAGTCAGGGCGCCATACACTTGGCGAAGAATTCAGCATTCCACTCAAAAACCAAGCATATTGAGCTCCGCTATCACTTCATCAGAACCCTTCTAGATGAAAAAGTGTTAGCAGTTCAGAAGATCCTTGGCAGCAAAAACTCGACTGACATGTTGACAAAGACAGTAACTTCAGAAAAGTTAAAGCTATACTCAAATTCAGTGGGTCTCATAGATCCACTAAAACTATCGAGAAGATGATCACTGTTGGGCACCCCAGCAAGGGGGTGCGGGTACTCCCTCCAGGGGGTGCGGTCGCCCAGAGAATAGGGCGAGTTCATAGCAGAACAGACACCAGTTTGCCACCACATGGTTGGAAGGGGTGATTTGTTAAGCCACCCATATGGGTAAAACAAAAACAATTAATGAGAAAGAAAGCAAGGTCATAAAGGGAGGGAAAAAAATGTGGAGAAGGCAAAATCAACAGCAGCTACAAATCTCGGCGCAGAAGTCTTCCTCCCAATGTCAAAGATTTAGCCGCCTAAAGCCACCCAAATTTATGAAACTTGTCTCCCCTTCCCTTTATAAATTTGTACTCGAAGGTGTGTGAGAAAATAAGTGGCAAAGAGTGAAAACTGAAAAACAATTTGTGAGCTATGTGGGTATTTGAGAGCAGAGAGGTTTTGAGTGAGTTTTTGTTACTCCTCTGTAATTGTTTTATTGATTTAATGAACTCCTCTCTCCCGTTGACGTAGGCTAAGCTTAGCCGAACCACGCAAATCAAGGTGTTCATTGTGTGTTTGTAATTTCTATACCTCTCCAACTCCTAACACCACTGACCCAATAACTTGAATAAAAAGCTTAATAGTGCGGTTCAAAAGTTTAAGGGCAAGTTATTAGTAATAACCCACAAGTTTCTTTATATGCTAGACTTAATTTCTATCTCTCACCGACGTGGGATGGGTTATTACTTCATGTTTCGAACCAATCATCTTCTTGGTCTCAGATCCTGAAGAAAACAAGAAGGTGAATATGTTATAGAGTAATTTAAAATCTTTGTCAATTGACTAACAAAAAAGAAATTAAAGGCAAAATCTACAACATAGAGGCTAGAGGGGAAAGCAAGAAAGTGATTGGGACGAAGAACTCCTTTGTCACGGATGGGGTGAGATGAACCATCAACTAAAATAATATTATGTTGAATATGAGTAAAGTCAGAGAAAAATGAGGGATTATCAAACATGGGAGAACTAGCTCTGGAATCTATAATGCAGGAAGTGTTGGGACTAAAAATCAAGATCCTAAGATTGTATATATGATTTAAGCCAAGAAAAATTCGAACGAACAAGTGCCGAAACAGGCTCCAAATTAATTTTTTTTGATAAAGAACAATCAAAAATAAAAACTCGGTATAACTCTCAAAGTTTTTTTAGAATTATACCTGTCGAAAACTGGTCGAATTGATCCCGTTTGCTGCCAATAACTTTAGTCAATAAGTTGCCGCAGTTTTTGACTAGAAATCAAATCTCACAATCAAGTCTTCTTTAGTACTCCCGAATGCAAAAACACGATTGTAGTGTGGGCTACATTCTTTGTGATCTTCAAAACTCTTGTTGACTAGACTTAGATTTTCAAATACATGGAAACCCTAGCCTCTTAGCCAACTGACTGAATCATTAACTTAGTGTTTATAACTGTATATAAATAGATTATAGCAGGGACCTGTAGAGTAAATAAGATGTAGGTTCCTAATGTAATTATGAATTCTTACCTCAATCCAAAAGTAATTTTATAAAAACATAAATTATAAAATTATTCCACTAAATAATTATAATTGTACTCCTAACCTTATTCTCAAAATCAAAATATTCAAGCTCATATTATTAAGTACTTATTTATTCTTCCCACGTTAAGATTACAAATACCCGTCGATGAAATTAAATTACTAAAAATTATATTTAATCGGCTTATTCAAAAAAATTCTTAAGAACTTTCACTTAACTGATTTGATATGCTGGATAATAAAATCCACCTACAGGTTTGGCACAGTTAAAACTTATAAGCTTCCATAAGGGGGCATCATCAATCCTGTTCACGGGACATTGATTTCGCCAATAATTAATATCATGGATTTCGCCAATAAATAATATCCACCATATAATTAATGCCGTTATCTAATGCACCGGGATTATAGACCCATAAAAGATCGTACCATTTAATGAATCAAAATAACGAACACTAAATATACGTGTTTAATAATTATTTCGATATTAAGAGTATAAGCACTTATAATAACTATGGTGTGTAAATTAATTTATATAGTCAGTATAAAATTAATTACCCCAACGCGATCATGTTCAATACACACAAAATATATTAGCACAATAAGTCGGAACAATTGTCGAAATAATTACCGTTTCCTGTAATCAAGACAGATCTACTAAAATATTGTGCTACATCCGTACCGATGGTGTGTTCAATTCCATCTAAGACTAAACTATAAATTTATATTCCACAAGAACTGATAATCTAGTATTCTGTGTATAAGTCTAATTTTACATACTAGATTACATACTATGTCAAATAAAAGACACTTACGCATAACATTAAATAAATAATGAAACGCATACATTGCTTATTAAGATTCTAATAAAAAATAAAAAATTAATTTTATTAATAAATAAAATTAAATACTAAAATTTAAAACCATGGTTTTTAATATACCATCCTGACAGAAAGGAGACGAAAGAGCAGCACATGTAGTAGTACCTAAATCATCTGAAATAGCAGTAGAAGTGGAAGAATGATAAGCAATACGCAATGCCTAAACGAGCTCACTAATATGAGCAGCGAGTGAACCATGTAAATCAGAACTAGAGGCTACCTGACTAGTAGGAGCAGAAGATGTTCGTGACTAAAACGCGGTAGCATTGGTAACCTTACGAGCATAATTGGGCTTTCCATACTTTTTCCAACACTAGGGTTAGTATGATTAGTATCCCTACAATGATCACATTTTCAGTCACTGCAGCCACCTATTTGACCACCACTACGAGTGCCACCATGAGGACTTCATGTTAATATATATTGAGTATTAATAATGTTATCCAGTGGGTATACCCATATTATCTACTGTAGTCTCTTACTTCTTAATTAATATGTGAGTATGTCTCACAATGAGAATACACTCTTTCTGTATTCTTTTTCTCATATTCTAACATGATATCAGAGCCATGAAACCCTAGCTACCAACACCAGTAAAACCCTAACCCTAGTTGCCACCCACCTGAAACCGCATGCTTTATGGAAGAAAAGTGTTCTTAAGTCTCTTCAAGGCATGGAGCTTGATTCCCACCTGTTTGATGACCCTCCATCACGAACATCGGTGACCTTTCGGACTAGGACCCGGGATGATGGCCGGATATTTAGTCAGTTGCTCAACTCAATGGATCCTTCTGTTCTGGCTTTGGCGGCGAACACTGATACTGTGCGAGAGATCTAGTCCTCGTTAGAATCGATCTATTCATCCACTAATGATCTCTCTCGCCTATATGATGTCATGAAAGGTTTCTTTCAATCCCAGTAGTCTGGGAAGCCTTTTCAAGATCATTTTATGCAATTTAAGATTTTGGCTGACAAGTTTGATCGCCTTCTCCCGTTCACGAATCAGCAGTATCAGTTTCAGCAGCAGAGGCAACAACTTTTGGTGGTGTGCTTCTTGGCCAGTTTGGTCTCAGAGTTTGACTCAACGCGCTCTCAAATCCTTGTTGGGGTAGACATTCCCACTATCTTCGAGACATTTCGATGTGTGAGTCGGGTGTCCCGTCGGGATGAGTCTTGTGGTACTGGTACATCCCTTATTGAGAATTCTAACCAGTCTGCTTTGGTGGGTTTTCATGGCAACCGCAACAATCGAGGCCGCGGTCGTGGTGGCGATAGCAAGTCTGGTCGTGGAGGAGGTCGTGACGGTGGTCGTGAGACCTGTACGTACCACTATTGTGGGATCTGGGAACACATTCGAAGCGACTATTACATGCTTCATGGGAAGCCCCCACTGGTGGCAAATGTCACATCTGATTTCAACGGCCAACTCGACCAGGCGAGTTGTTGAGATGACTGCCGCAAAGTATGACCAGTATATGTATGGTCAGATTGGACAGGGTACGAGTTCCTCTAAGGTACCAGCAGCTACCTTTGCAAGTAATCCTACTGCATGCATGACTACTCTCCACACCTAGGTTATTGATTCTGGCGTTTCTGCTCACATGGCTGGATCATCAGGTATTCTATCAGATTATAAGCTGACTCCTAGTCATACTAGTGTTTTGGTGGCTAATGGCTCCTCCTTAGCTATTGAGGGTTGTGGTGTTGCGACACCGACTCTTGCCCTTTCTTTATACAATGCCTTACATACTCCTGATAATCCTTTTAATCTATCGTTCATTAGTCAAATTATTACTGATTTGGGTTGCTCAGTGACATTCTTTCCCGATTCCTATATCTTTCAGGATCTTACGACGAAGAGGATTATCAGTAGAGGATGAGTCTCGAGGGGGTTGTACCTGCTAAATGTTGCTCCTGCTCAGGTGTATTCTGTCTTATCTTCTTCTGCTCTTGATATCCATTGTCGTCTTGGACATCTTGATTTGTCGAGTCTTAAAATTTTTTACCCTAATTTACGATCTGTGTCTGCCATCGAGTGTGAGTCGTGTCGTTTTGCTAAGCACCTGCGTATGCCTTTTCAGTCTCGAGTCAATAAAAGAGCTTCTGCTCCATTTCAGTTAGTACATTATGATGTCTGGGGACCTAATCCGGTCACCTCTTTATTTGGTTTTCGTTATTTTGTGAGCTTTGTTGATGATTATTCTCGTGGCACATTTATATATTTAATAAAGAATAAATCTGAGGTATTGTCTGTGTTTACTCAATTTTATATGACTGTGCAAACCCAATTTGGTACCTGTGTTCGAGTATTGCGTAGTGATAATGGGGGGAGTATCTATCTACTACCATGAGAGAGTTCTGGTGGGCCATGGCCTTTTCCATCTGACGTCTTGTCCTGATACCCCTGAACAGAATGGGGTGGCAGAACAGAAAAATATACATGTTTTGGAAACAGCCCGTGCTCTTCTATGTTATATGCATGTTCCTCATCATTTTTGGAGTGAGGTTGTTCTTACGGCATGTTATCTTATTAATCGCATGTCGTCTACTATGTTGGGTGGTGTTTTCCCGATGTCTGTGTTAGCTCCTACTTCCCCTGCACACTCCTTACCCCTTAAAATCTTTGGTTGTGTATGCTATGTGCGTGGCACCAGGCCACAGGTCACTAAACTTGATACTCGTGCTCTAAAATGTGTGTTTCTTGGCTACCCTCAACACCAGAAGGGATATCGGTGTTATTGTCATGCGCTCCATTGTTTTGTTGTGTCTCGGGATGTTACCTTTCTTGAGTCGACCCCATTCTATTCTGCTTCTCCTCATGTTCCTTCTCCAGGTCGTGAGTCACCTTCCTCCCCTCCGTCTGTCAATTTTTTGGTCTCTCGGATTACTACTGATACTCCTGCAACCTCTTCTTCGTAGCTCTCGGCCCCACCTCCTGCCGCACCTCCCCGCATGATCCAACTCCTACTGAGCCAATTCTCCTGTTGGTTGATCTGCCGGTAAGTGAGCCCTCTAATACTACTCGTCACCCTTATTGCATCTGTTGGGATTACTCCCGTTATGTTGAATCCTATAAGGGCTTGTCAGCTTCTTTACGTGCCTTTATTTCTACAATTGATACTACTGTTGTACCTGGTAGTGTTTCAGAGGCTCTCTCACATCCTGGTTGGCGTTCTGCTATGTTGGAGGAAATGTCTGCACTGGATAACAATTCCACTTGGGCCCTTATTTCTTTTCCTTCTGGGAAGCAGGCAGTCGGCTGCAAATGGGTCTACACCGTAAAGGTGAATCCTAATGGTTCTTTGGCTCGCTTGAAAGCGCACCTTGTTGCAAAAGGTTATGCCCAAACATATGGCATTGACTATTTTGAGACTTTCTCTCCGGTCTCCAAGATGACTTTCATTCGCCTTTTTCTTTCACTTGCCGCGACTCAGAACTGGCTACTTTATCGGTTGGATGTCAAGAATGCCTTTCTTCATGGTGATCTTCAGGAGAAAATCTATATGGAGCAACCTCCAGATTTTGTTGCTCATGGGGGTCTAATCTTGTGTGTCGCCTTCGTCGTTCTTTATATGGTTTAAAACAATCTCCCTAGGCTTAGTTTGGGAGGTTTAGCATGGTGGTGCTATAGTTTGGTTTGTGGCAGTTAGGAAAAGATCATACCATGTCCTTTCGTCGGACTGCTTCAGGTTGTATTCTTCTAGTTGTCTATGTTGATGATATTATCATCACTGGCGATGACCGCATTGGGATTAGTAACCTGAACGCCTTTCTGCAAACATAGTTTCAGACTAGAGATCTTGGGCACTTGTGGTATTTTTTAGGGGTCGAGGTGGCCCGAGGTAAGCACGGAATTTTTATTTCTCGGAGAAAATATGTGGTTGACATTTTGCGCGATACCGGCCTATTTAATGCAAAAAGTGTGGAGTCCCCGATGGATCCAAGTGTGAAACTTCTTCCTGGTGATGGTGATTTGTTTCCACACCCTAACAGGTATCGCAGAATGGTGAAAAAACTTAATTATTTGACTACCATGACTAGACCAAATATTACCTATCCTGTCAGCATTGTGAGTCAGTTCATGTCTGATCCTCGTATTTCACATTGGAATGCAGTGGTTCGTATCCTACGGTACCTCCATTCCAACCCTGGGAAGGGCTTACAGTTCTGTGATCGGGGGTACTTCCGTACCAAGGGCTATTCTGATGCAGATTGGGCAGGATGCCCGATTGATAGGAGATCCACATCCAGGTTCTTTGTCTTTGTTGGTGGGAACCTAGTATCATGGAAAAGCAAGAAGCAAGATGTGGTGTCGAGGTCCAGTGCTGAGGTGGAACACAGGTCTATAGCGTTGGCAACATCCAAAATCATATGGGTTCGACATCTTCTCACTGAATGAGACGAACTGCTTATGGGTCCTACCAAGCTGTGGTGTGACAATAAGTCTGCTATCTACATCGCTACCAATCTAGTGTTTCATAAGCGAATAAAGCACATCGAGATCGACTGTCATTTCATTTTTTATGAGTATAAAAATGGCACTATCGATTTTTGGTTTTGTTCAATCTGGTGAACAACGTGCTGACTTGTTTACTAAGGCACTGCCTGGGTCCCGTGTTCACTACATTTGTAACAAGTTGGGCATGATTGATATCTATGCTCCAACTTGAGATGGGTGTTAATATATATTGAGTATTAATAATGTTATCTTGTGGATATGCCCATAGTATCTACTATAGTCTCTCACTTCTTAATAAATATGTGTGTACGCCTCACGATGAGAATACACTCTTTCTGTATTCTTTCTCTCATATTTTAACATTTCGGCCACAACGTGGGCCACTACCACTACTAGCAGAAACTAAAGCCGAGGACTCTGTATGAGAAGTAGGGCAAGCCACAGATGATGCTTGTCCCAATGAGGAGCATAAAATTCGAGAATAGGCATTAACTATAGTAGGTAAAGTCTTATTGGCGGGAATTTGATCTTTGAACCCACGTAACTCAGGGTCCAAACATACAACAAGGAAGTAATCATAAAGTTTCCTAGTGGCAATGTTGTTGAGCAAAATCAGTAGTAAGGGGTGGTAACTAAACAATTGGTCCCAAAATTTCTTAAGAGTATTGTAATACTTAGACAAGGGATTCCCAGACTGCTTCGTGATAAAAAATTTCTCATAAATCTCAAAGACACGTGAAATATTACGCTGATGTGAGGATGAATCAGCAACAAAGTCCCAGATCTTCTTAGAGGTGTCACAAAATTCAACAGTCGTGACAGCTGTAGGTTCTATGTTATGGCACAACCAGCCCATAACAATCAAACCTTCACACATCTTATCTTCATATTTGAGAATTGTTTTAGGTAAAGGATTATCGGTCATGTACTTCAATTTGCACTTTCCCTACAATTTTTTTTATCACATGCACCCAGGTTAAGTCATTCAAGCCATTTAATTTTGTACATGAAATAGATTTGGATATATTATCATCTTTAAGCACAAAGGCTTTGTTTTCAACCATAACAAGTAACCAATAACCAAAGACATAGAGTAACGCCAAAGCAAAGCGAATCAAATCCAAACAACAAAGATCAATAATTGGAACAACAAAAATTAACCCTTAGCCAGGTTGTTATGATTGACCCAAACAGCAAAAAGCCAAAAAAAACGCCGACAAGTAGTGAAGCAATATGTGACTAGAAGACAACTGTAATCACCAAATCAATGCAAAGAAAACCTATCAAGATTGTTTTTGGGACACAGAGGGGAGCTGAAGCCACAAATCAAAGAAAAAAACTCAAAAATTGCTGAGCACAAGAAATCATAGAGGCCAGGTCGCGCGTAGTGCTGAAGGATCCGAAACCAACCAAAATGCCAAAAAACAAGCAAATCAATGCAAATCGACACTTCCTAAACTTATAGATGAGATTGGATCCTTCAATTTGAAGCAAGAACTCTAAAATCCACATATTGAAAAACAAATTCCCAAAAAGCTAAAATTCTTTTTTTTTTTAAACGAAACTCTCATCAAATGGCCTCCAAAAATTGTGGAAAATGATAATAATGCTTAGAGAAACCAGTCGATCAAGATTAGAAGATTAAGTTTCCTCTACATTGCTGACGTCTGCATGACGTTAATGTTGGATTTCTGACATCCAACAACTCCTATGGCTTCCGAATGATCTCTAACACTCTTTTGTTGCTTTGATACCAAATTGAAGTCTAAAATTTAGAGTTTTAGGGTTAAAAAGAAGAAGATAAAAGGGGAAGAAGAGAAGGAGAAAGTGAATTAAGAGAATAGGTTTAGGGTTTTCAAATCTACCCCTTTTACCTCTATGTATTTATATTAAAGTAATAAAAGTCTAAATTACAAGAAGACCATCCAGACATAAACAAGAGAAGTAAAATAAGAAAATGTACAAAAATATAAGAAAATAGCTACTTTAAAAATTTTCAATTCTTCATCATACCATGTCAAAATGCACAGAACGAACTACGTCAGGTCTAGTTCCATCAACGGATACATAGGCAGCCAAACACGATCAAATCATTTTTCTTCACATCTCTATACAAACTATGTCGGGCTTAATTCCTAGTATACATGCATATGTAGCCATTCACAGCTCAATCCCATGAAACCCTATTCAATAAACTACTTTAAAAATGCCCCCCAATTGAGCTACATTGAGCCTAATTCCATTCACAAATACGTAAGCAACCAGTTCCAGGGCTTGATCTAAATCATTTTTAAAAATTATTTTGTACAACCTTTTTCTCAAATGGTAGAATTATTTAGATATAACTTTTAAATAGGAAAATGCAGTATCGAATAGATGTTGTGAGATGCCTAACACCTTCCCCACACATAACAGTGAATTCCCAAACCCTCTCTACTTTTGTGGACCAAAACACGTGAGAATCAAGTCTTTTAAAATCAAACTTCATTTTAGGTGATCTGGCACTCCTTAACTCAATACTCGGTGGCGACTCTGTATTTTCGCAATATGCTTGAATCATAGATACTAAACCGTAGCCAGAGGGAATTTGGTTCGTCACACTCAAGCGAAAGATTTTACACCCACAATGGGTTGAAATTCTAGGCATGATTGCTGGCGACTCCATTGGAGATGCTAATGAATTATGGATGCGTACTTTTTCTATTTAAATGCCAAATCCAAAATGATTTACCTTTTTAGTTTCTGACTATACTGCTTTTTTAATAAAATCAGGATTTTTTGAAATATTTTTCAAAAAAAAAATGCTACCCTTTTAAACTGCACATACCTGACCTAATCTTTGTTTTGTACGGCACATAAAATGGAAAAATAAAGACCCTAATGGGCAATCACTTTCCTTGTATATACCTTTTGGCTTTTCATATCTGTTTTATATTTTACATGCATCTAACATATTTTCGAAGCAAACAAATGCACTTCATTTTGCACTACATACACAAGCTCTCTTCTCAATCTCTAAGTCTTCTTATTTTTACCCTCGAGAGGTGTATGTTCATTACCAAGGGAACATGGCACTTGGCCCCTGCTGTATGTCATTGGCCAATAGTGCCCACTCAGTTGACGAACCATTTGACAATCTCTCAAAAGATTGGAGGTTTATAGAACTAAGAGTTGTAAACTTCAAATCGCATAAATCTCATGGTACATATAGTAACCCGCATCAAACCACACTGAATTAATGTATTTGAGGGGACACAGTGGAAGGATATCCATAAACAACTGATTATGAACGAGTTATTCATATCAAGGAAGAGTTCCAAAAGACTCAAGCCTTGTACACACGGGGATAAACCGTAACGGAGTCAACAAACAGTTGTCATTCATAAGGGTCAGCCTACCCAATGATTCCCTATGGTACACAACTCAAAGGCAGTTTTCTGTGCAACCAATATCAAGTAGCATGTCGCTACCCTTACCTTTATACATCAGCTTTAGAGTAAACTTTATCCAGATTAACCCGTTGTTCTAAGGTATTTATCAATTTAATTAGAGTAAACTCTATCCGAGTAAAACCAGACTTGCGCATCCATATACTAGTTTCATGGTAAACTCTATTCGAGTCACTCTCGGGCATTTACCATGTTAAAACTTTGCCTGAATCATTTTGGGGCATTTGAGGTTGATTTTGTCTAAGTCAACCTGTTATTCTGCGAACCCTATAGCCCCATAAACTCTGTTGGAGTCAAACTAAGACTATTCGACTCTCCACTCAATTTGAGTTATCTACAGTACTGGCCAGAGTGGACTCTCTTCAAGTCAACTTGTCACCCTGACCTACTCTATAGCTAAAGTTTCATGTTAATCTAGGGGAGACTTTGCCCAAGTCAACCATTTTGTACAATCCAAGAAAGACTACCTCCAAATCGACCCATCATGCCGTTGAGGGAATACTTTGCCCGAGTCAACCCAACATCTTGTCAAAACCAACAGTTAAACAATCATTCTCAGGTAGACCACTCCAAGTCGACCTGTTACTTTATCAAGTTGTCAAGGCCAGTCTAAGGATTCATCACACCACAATAGGGTAGACTTTCCTTAAGTCAAATTGTTATGCTGTCAAAATCTACAACCAATCCCAGTTGATTCATCTACCTCAAACCTCATGGTAGGTACACCATTGTATAAAGAAACATTCTCTCTAAGTCATTATGTTACTCTGCCTAGCCATCCAGCACCAAACTTGTAAAAGATTGTCAGGAGTCAACCTATTGTCATACACCTACCCTCGTTCATAACACTAGAGGTGGTGTTGAGTTGACATAGTTTTTAGACTTTGAATCACAACACCAGGGCACTTTTGTCGGATCCTCTCTCAAACTCTATCCTCACCAATCATGAGGAACTACAGCCCATAACATAAAATAGGTTGCATGTGACAACATACATGTTCATGCATACTACATCCTCCTTGTCAATACACTAATCGTTTGACCTTGTAAATATTAAATCTCTCCCATCCACATGTCTTATTCAAAACCTGGTTTCTGTTAAACATATAGTATTAAGCTTAATGAAGGTGTAATACCCAATAGGAAACGCAACAATTTATTTATAGAACAACGAGACCATATAATAAGATATGGTGTGCCCAATCATACCAGAACATAATAATAAAGCTAATATAATATAATCATAATAAAGCGAACACCCCCCTCCAAGCTGGTGCATATCTATCTAACATGCCCAGCTTGTTATATATGTATCGAACCCGAGGACCTACAACTGACTTAGTAAAGATATCCGCCAACTGCTCTCCAGTACGAACCGCACCAAACACGATCACACCATTCTAATACTCATGCCGAATAAAATGGCAGTCCACCTCGATATGTTGAGTACGCTCGTGGAACACTGGATTCGTGGCAATATGCACTGCAGATTTATTATCACAACAAAGCTTCGTGGGGCCATTGCAGGGATCACCCAACTCACTAAGTAATTGACGAAGCCACAAAATCTCAGATGTGGCCAAGGCCATGGCTCGGTATTCT
>JAULJZ010154821.1:0-24519 GCA_032270985.1 Heliamphora pulchella
TGAGCATTCAAAATTCTTTTCATGTCATATGCATCATAACCCCAATATATTATGTCTCATATATCACATCTCATTTATCCATTGCATAGAGTACCAACACAAAACTTATCCAATAGATATCATTTCGTTTTTAAGAAAAGGTTGCACCCATCATATGCATATATAACTACATTAGACATCCATATTTTCTTCTAAAATTAGGGGTTTTAAGAAATAATCATACAAAATCACATCTCCCAAAGACCCATTTTTATAAACCAATATCCATTAAAACTTATTTAAGCTAACACGATTCAAAACGAAACAAATTATAAGTTCAAAACCCTTTTTAAATACGCCCAACTGAGGGTTTAATTAATGTAATGAAAAATCCAAAAACTAGGTTTAAAGTTTCCAAGGCCAAACCTTTAAGCAAAACATCAAAAATTTTAGAAAATACCCAGACTGATCGATCGATAAAAAGACTGATCGATCGGTCTCTTGCCTGCACAAGAGTACTGAGAATACCAAAAGACCGCTCAATAGACCGATCGATCGGTCTATCGAGCTGTCCTGTTCCAGGCCCTTTTTAAGTCAAAAACTTGATTTTTAATACAAACAAGTCTTGTAGCACCTTTTTAAAACCTTTTAGATAAGAAATAACCTTTAAAAAGAGAGAAAACCCATTTCCAAACCTCCCTCAGGGCACCAAAGTTTCTGTATGGAGCAAAACAATCCAAAAAAAATCTCTTTGTACTATATTTTCTTAAAACCATGGATAGTTATTTCTTAAAACCCCAAAGTTCACAAATTATTTTATTTTTTTCTTTCAAAACTTCATCTTATCAACTCATTCAACGTTTCAACACACACATCTAATTAAACATCTGTTTCCACACTTTCATTTCACATTTCCATGAAACCAACCCACCATCATCAATGTATAAGAAAGGTTATATCTTTATACTCTCAAAACATCCCCTCATTTTTGCCAACCTCCAGCTTTTCATCAACAACTCATATTCATGTAATCAAAGATACATATACAAAAAACCCCCCACCGATTCATACTTCTCTTTATATCACATATCACACTTCACTAGGGTTTAATATAGTTTCAAAAACTTCAACAAAAATCATAGTAAACCACAAAGAGTAGTCAAGATCCTACCTCAAAGAAGATCCACCATCAAGATTCAAGCCCTGCGTGAGCTCCAACTCACCAAAGCTCAACACACGCAACTTCAAGGGAGCTTCTAGTGCCTACCCACGCTCTCCAACGGTCGCTCATGCAAGAAAACGGCAAGATCTCCAACTCCCACGAACATGAAAACCCTCAAGGACTCCTAAAGACTAAACCGTAGCTCGCTCTCAAGCTTTTAGAGAGAGAAGAGAGAAGAGAACATGAGGATTTCAGCCCAAAAATCGAGATTTATAGCCTCTGCCCGTCACAGACCGATCGATCGATTGCGGGACCGATCCATTGGTCTTTCGCGACTGCACTGTTGGTCCAATTTTGAATGAGCATATCTCCTTTATTCGAACTCCAAATAGGGTTGTTCTTGTGCTCAAATCGAAGCCTTGGAAGTCTACTTTCCAATGGTTCAAACCTCATACTAGGATTCAGTTTGTACAAAACGTTATGGCCAATTTAGTGAAGGTATGCCACTTTTCTTCACACACTTTTCGCTTATTTTCGTTCGAATGTCCATTAGAGCCTCATATTCTTCCTCTAACACATCTTTCATGCGTTTCCAAGCTCAAGTTTTCAATGGTTACTCCATCAACACTTAATTATTTCTAAAAAAAGGAACAGGGCAGGGTCTCACAAAGTTAGATGGATATGATACTATTATTTACCACTAAATACAAACTAGTACTCAATCCCGAATCAATCACTTTGCAAAAAACGCTTCAAATGGAGAAGTGATTCACACTAATAATTATTTAGAATTATTCCTAAAGAAGGTTCGTGCCGGTGATGCCGTAATTAATATTGTTCAATGGGATGAAAGGCCCTAAAGCCAATACATAAAATTCATTACACTACCTATAAACTAGTGATGGAGACAGCAGAATTTATCTGTGAATAAATTCTCTTAACCACTTAGTTTTTAAAATATTTTTTAAGGGTTATAAAAAGTGTTTAATTAAAATAAATTTGTAATTTTCGAAAATCACACATTACAAACGATTTCGATTTTTAAACCATCTTTACGTGTTTTATGTGCAACAAATAAAATTTTTAAATTCTATTTATTTTAAAAAATAATTTTAAATAAAAATTGAGAATTTTATTTTATTTTCCCATTACACATATTTCGGAAAAAAATAATTTATTAAAATTAAACTCCTTTTAATTAATTCAAAAATTTTGAAATTACCCGTCATATTTTTCCAAAATTTTTTATTTTTTAAAAGAATTATCTTTAAACAAGTTTTTATGTAACAAATAAAATTCTAAAAATTAAAAAAAATTAATTTAACTAAAGAAAATTTTATTTTATTGTTCTATTATAAAAAATTAATTTTGAATTAACAGAATTAATTAAAGCAGAGCTGAATAAATAAATCGAAATAAAAGTATCCACGCATTTAATTAAATAAATAAATATATATATCAAATCTCGACTTTTATGATCAACCTAAAACTCTTTAAGCCAAAAAGTTTATGTTCATCCAGAAAACCTATAATCCTATCCGAATAAGAAGTCTAGTCTTCTAGTTCAGTCATAATCAGAATTTTGTTGTTGTCACAACTCCGTAGCCAATAGAAACCCTATAACACACAACTACTACAAGTCATAGCTACCGTCTAGCCTGCTGTCGCCAGCACCACCTGGCCATTGCTCGTCGAGCCCACCGCCCCACCACGCTGCGCACGCGCGTGCGCACTCTAGCGACCACCGCTCGAGCGGTCTGCGACAAACACCAGCACTGTCGTTCCGCTGTTCATGCTGTTCTTTGACCTGTTCTATGTTCTACTCTTCAGTCTTCAAACCAAAAACATAAACATTGATCCTATACCTCCGTAGAATTCACAAATCAACTAAAAAGAATAAGATTACATAATTCCTATGCCTCTATAGAGTTCACAATCAATCTACCATGATCAACCCTCATGGTTAAAAAAATAATCATTATTCAAACAATGTAATCAAACATGCAAAATAAATAATGACCATTACAGTCGGGATTACATTGTCTGCAAAACAAAGTCAACATAATCTAAATCTACCCAAACCCATGATTTAATCATACATAATCAGAGACGACTCTAATACCAATTGTTGGGAAAAATTGCCAAGATATTAAGATTAAAACTTTTGATATCGATCAATCAAATATAAAATCCAATACACAATCCCGTAGCATGTTCTCCAAAATTTGAATAGTACGCTCGGACTGACAATTCGTCTAGGGATGAAAAGTGGTGCTGAAAAGTAAGCTCGTCCCCAATGCCAACTGAAGACTCTACTAAAAGTGTGATGTAAAACGTGAGTCTCGATCGAAAACAATGGACACCAGTACACCATGAAGTCCAATTATCTCACTCACGCACAGTTTGCTCAACTTATCCATAGAATCTGTCATACGCATAGGAAGAAAATGTGCCGATTTCGTCATCAACTATGACCCATATGAAATCATGTCCCTTCGGCAACCTTGGAAGTCCAAAAACAAAGTCCATTTTAACATTCTCCCACTTCCACTCTGACATTGGCAATGACTGTGGTAGACCTGTTAGCCTCTGGTGTTCCGCCTTCACTTGCTAACAAATAAGGCACCGAGACAAAAAAAAGCAATGTCCTTCATACCCTTCGACCAAAACTTACGGCGCAAATCATGATACATTTTTGTGCCTGCTAATGCACTACAAGACGAGAATGGTAGAACTCACTAACAGAGTCTCCCCGCAAACCTCAAACTCTAGTCAAAATACATAACCACCCCTTGGTGTTTTCACTACTTGTAACACAATCAAGTAACATAAGAGTTTCTTGATCCGATAGTTGGGCATCGATAACATTAGAGATAAGCGTAGGTTACGCAACTATAGAAAACAAGGTCACATTCTCATCGGTCTCACCGAGTTGCAAACCGAACTCGCCAACCTCTCCTTATTGGAGGCAAACTACAAAAATCATTGATTTGTAAATGATTTTTCAAAAAAAATGACGGGCAATCGCTGCAAGAGGCTCCAAATAAAAACTTTTTGATGCCGAACGATTGAAAATAAAACCCGTGCCACCACAATTAATTCAGATGAATACCTTTTGGTCGATTCTCCAACTACGAACTTTGATTTTTGAGTTGAAGTTCCAGTCAGACCTTCTACTGTATTTCCAAATCGATTCCCGAATATAGTGTGGGTTATGATCCTTTGAGAATTGATACCGGTAGAACCAAGACAACCTTAGTTTTGAAAGACAACTTATGAATTTGGTTAAGCCTACCAATATATTTATAGGGCTACAGTATGAACCTGTTTAGTAATTATGATATAGACTTCTAGTGTAATCCAGATACCTAATCAGCGGTTTTTGCAAATTGCAAATCTCTCAGCGATTTCTGTAATTATAAAAACCTTGCAGCAGTTTCTGTAATTTTCATAAAATACTAAATTATAGTTCATACAATTAAAGAATTGTAACTGCACGCTTAGCCATAATCTCAAGACCAATTTGCATTGAGCTCTTGGTAAATTAATTTAATCGGCATCTTTAAAATTTCTTAAGCTCTTCCGCTTAACTTATTTGACCGTCGGATAATTAAATCTACCTGCAAAATTTAGTCTGGTCAAAACTTATAAACTTTCTTAAGAGGGTATCATCAATCCCAAACAATCGGGATGCAAATTCCGTCAATAATTAATCTTCACCATATAATTAATACCACTACCCAACTCACCGAGACTATAAACTCATAAAACATCGCACCCTCTAATGAAAATCAAAACAACGAATATTAAACATACGCAAATAATAATTATTTCAAGATTAAGAGCATAAACACTCATAATAACATTGAAGTGTGAATTAATTTATATAGTTAGTATAAAATTAATTATCCCAATTGTGGTCATATTCAATACACATAAAATGTACTAACACAACAAGTCGGAACAATAGACGACGCTATTATCTGTTCCTCGTAATCAAAATAGGCCTACTAAAACTTTGTGCTACATTCGTATCGACGGTTTGTTCATTTTCATCTAAACTATGAACAAAAACATATATTCTGGAAGAACTTATAATCTGGTCTTCTGTGTGCAAGTCGTACTCTACACCCCAGATTAAATACTATACAAAATAAAGTACAAGCATGCATAATATCAAAGAAATGATATTGCATATATTGCTTATTAAGATTCTCATAAAATAAAAAATTAATTTTATTAAAATTAAATTAAATACTAAAACTAAATAAAACTCACGGTTATCAGTATACAACCCTTTCAATCTCCCACTTATACTCAAAACAATGCTGCCATACATCTGACTCACATGCCCTCTACATGACTTTCAAAAGTCTTAGCAGGTAAACTCTTTGTAAAAATATCTACAAGGTTATCCCCTGTTGCAATCTTGGGCACAGTAACATCACATCTCTGTGCAATTTCTCGTATCAAGTGATACTTACGCTCAATGTACTACCATATGTTGTGGACTCTTGGCTCCTTCGAGTTTGCAACCGTTCCGTTATTGTCACAATAAAATGTAATAGCTGGCTGAACTGAAGACACCACATCTAAATCCAACAGGAAGTTTCTAAGCCAAACGGCCTCCTTGGCTACTTCTGAACTTGCCATGTACTCGGCCTTTATAGTGGAATCAGTAATATAGGACTGCTTAATACTCCTCCAACTAATTACTCCACCTCCTAAGGTAAACACATATTCTGCGGTAGACTTTTGGAAATCTTTGTCTGACTGAAAATCCGAGTCTGTGTACCCTAAAGGTACTAAACTATCTGCCTGATAAACCACCATATAATTCTTAGTCCTTTTCCTTTTCAGGTACTTGATTATATTCTTTACCGTAATCCAATGCTCATGCCCTGGGTTAAACTGATATCTGCTAACTATGCCAACGAAAAAATAGATGTCGAGTCTAGTGCAAAACATAGCATACATTAGGTTTTCTACTGTCGAAGTATAAGGAACCGCCATCATCTTTTCTGTCTCATCAGGTGTCTTAGGACACTGATCCTTAGATAGAGTGATTTCATGCCTGAAAGGGAGTCCAACATACTAAAATGAGTAAGGATATTATCGATATACTTTACTTGTAATAATCCCAACATCCATTATTTTTGATCTTGCAAAAACTTGATTCCGAGAATGTGACTGGTTTCTCCCAAATCCTTCACATCGAACTGCCCAGATAACCATATTTTTATCGAAGATAACACTCCTACATCATTTTTGATGAGCAAGATATTATCTACATAAAATACTAGAAAGACTACCACGCTTCTGTCACACTTCTTGTACACACAGGACTCATCTGGACTCTGATCAAAACCATAAGACTTTATAGATTGATCAAATTGAGTATTCCAAGACCATGATGCCTACTTAAGTCCATAAATGAATCTTTTAAACTTACACAGCATGTGCTCCTGTAATTTTGCTATGAAACTGTCTGGTTGTACCATATAGATACACTCGTCAAGACTTCTGTTAAGGAAAGCTGTCTTAACATCCATTTACCAAATTTCATAATCGAAATGAGCAGCAATGCATAAGAGAATCCAGATAGACTTAAGTATGGCTACCGGCGAAAAGATTTTCTCATAATTGATCCCTTCTTTCTGAGTCAACCCTTTTGCAATAAGCCTACCTTCGAAGGTTTTAGCCTTCTTGTTTGCTCCTCTCTTCCTCTTATAGATACACTTGCATCCAATGGATTTTATCCCTTTGGGTGGTTCTACAAGTTTCCAAACCTGATTAGAATACATAGATTCTAGCTCTGAATTCCTAGCCTTTTGTCAAAGATTTGCATCTTTGTCCTGAAGTGCTTCATTGTAATTACAGGGTTCGGTATCCAATACTATTGGGATCCCATCAAAAGACTCTTCCAATAACATATACCGATCAGGTTGATGAATAATCCACCCACTACGACGAGGCACTACCCGCGTTTATTTACTAGCAGTAACACGCTGTGCAGAATCAGAATCATGTGCACCATTACCCACATGCTCATTAGGCATGTTAATGGTAGCACCCTGCTTATGATTTGCACATGTCCTAATAATCCTCCCACTACGACAAGGCAATGAGATATCGGTGACTTGTGGTTCCTCTTCCGTTCTATTTGTATTTCCTCTCATTTTTTTAGAACAATTTTACTTTTGGGACTGTGGTCCATAATATAATCCTCTTTCAAGAATCGAAAATTGGTGCTAACAATAACCTTCTTATCCTTAAGATTATAAAATAAACAACCTTTCTTTCCCTTGGGATACCCCACAAAAAAATAGACTTCTGCCCTCAGTTCTAACTTACATGCGTTCCCTTTCAGCACATGTCTTGGACAACCCCAAATCTAAATATGTCTCAGACTAGACTTACACCCAGTTCACAATTCGGTGGGAGTAAAAGATACTAATTTAGAAGGTACCAAGTTCAGAATATAAGCCGCTGTCTCTAATGCAAGTCTCCAAAATGAATCAGGTAATCTAGAATAACTCATCATAGATCCTACCATCTCTATAAGAGTCATATTTTTTCTTTCTACTACACCATTATACTGCGAAGTGTCTGGTGTAGTCAACTGGGATATAATCCCTTATGATGACAAGTAGTTCCCAAACTCTCCAAAGAGGTACGGCCCACCATGGTCGGGTCATAGTAATTTGATACTTTAATCTAGACGCTTCTCTGGCTCCGCCTTTAATTCCATGAATTTCTCAAAA
Source organism: Heliamphora pulchella (assembly GCA_032270985.1). Lineage (NCBI taxonomy): Eukaryota > Viridiplantae > Streptophyta > Magnoliopsida > Ericales > Sarraceniaceae > Heliamphora > Heliamphora pulchella. The sequence continues at coordinate 7,906 of JAULJZ010154821.1, forward strand.
CATTCAGACTTACGGTGCCTCAGGTAAATATATCTATACCTTGAGTATTCATCAATGAAACTGACGAAGTACTCAAAGTCACATCTAGCCCGGATTGTCATAAGACCATGCACATCAGAGTGAACTAGTTCCAACGGTTCTTTAGCTCTGTAGCCTTTGGCTGAAAAGGGTCTCCTAGTCATCTTACCATCTAAGTAGGATTCACAGACTAAAAGTGCCTCCACATCCAATAAACTCAAAGATCTATCTTCTACCAGTCTATTTATCATTTTTAAATTAATATGACCTAAGCGTAAGTACTAAACAAACGTTTGGTTCATTAAAGAATGAAACTTTTCCTTATATAGTAAATTAGATATGTTATCCAATTCAGTCAATTGCAGTGTACGAGAGATTAAAGTAATAATATAAAGATTATCCACCAATGTACCAGAACAGATAACCCGTTTATTATCCTTAATAACCACAAAGTTATTAAAATAAACCAAATATCTGTCTTTAACCAATCTAGAAACAAAAATTTAGTTCCTTCTAATGGAAAGTACATAAAGATAATCTCTCAATATTAAAACCCGATCTCTACTAAAACTGAGAGTGATATCTCCAACTGCAACTGTTGTCACCTTTATATTATTGCCCATATGCAAGTAAATCTCTTTATCACTAAGTTGTCAGATTTTTTAGAACTCCTGCAACGAATTGTAGACATGATTAGTGATTTTCGTATCTACACACCAAGTACCGATATATAATACCACTAAACATGTTTCCACAACTAGTGAAAAGAAATTACCCTGTTTGTTCAGTTTGCTGAGAGACATTGGGCATTGGTTTTTTTAGTGTTGTGTCTAGTTACAGTAAAAACATCTGCCTTTTAGTTTTTTCGCACCTGCCTGTAGCTCACTAACTACCTTGGAAATGGAGCCATCCTGTTTTTGAACCTTTTTCTTCTTCATGTCTTTCGGCCCAGAGAAAGAACCATTTTCAGAAACAAACACATTTTCTGGTATTAAAAGAGTACCCTTGGTAGTTAAAGCTATATCTAAATTAATTTTCCAGTCAACAAAATTCGATCCCGTTAGTTTATTTTCTTTGAGTATTGACGCGAGTGGATTGAAAACTATTTTAATTCTAAGAATCACATAATTAAAAATAACTGTTAATTATGATGAGTAAAATTTTAAATTTAATTTAAAATTAGTTCCTTCTACCATTTAAAAAAAATCGTTAACAGCCTAGTACCCTGTGAATAGTATGCCTCGATGGGAGGACGTCTACTATCTATTGTTTGTCCAGACAAGCCAATTCTTATTAATTTTACTATCTAAGCAACTGATCCTGCCAAGTAAAATTAAATAGCTAACATAGCTTCGGTTCAGTAGATAATAGCAGTGACTCAAATAGAGATAACACTATTATACACACTTAAGTATTAACTACCACATAATCCTAAATCAATCGTTTCGCAATGAATCTTTCAGATGGAGAAGTGATCCACACTAATAATTATTTAGAATTATCTCTAAATGAGGTTTGTACTGGCGATACCGTAATTAATCTGTCCGATGGGGAGGAAGGCCTTGCTGCCAACACGTAGAATTAATTACATTACCTACAAACTAGTGATGGAGACTGCGGGATTTATCTGTGAATAAATTTCCTCTTCCACTGAGATTTTTAAAATATTTTTTAGAGTTATAAAAATCTATTTAATTAAAATAAATTTATTAATTTTGAAAAATCACATGATCTGAAAGAATTCAAAATATTTTTCCGTGTACACGATCAAAAAGATTTCAATTTGCCAAACTATCTTTTCGTATTTTACTGCGTAACAAATAAAATTTGATTAATGTATAGTTTTTCCTGTATCTTTATAGTTAAAGTAGTGATTAAAGGTATTCAATTATTTTATTTTACGTTACACATTTTCAAAAAATAATAATTTATTAAAATTAAATATTTTTCTATTTAATTAACTCAAAATTCAAAATTAATTTTCACGTTTTTACAAGATATATCCGATTTAATACAAAATCATCTTAAATGTGTTATTTTGTAAAAATAAAATATCTAAAATTTTTCCATTTAACTAAAAGTTTTTAATTAAAAAAAACTTAATTTTATTTTTCTTAACAAAATTTTAATTAGAACCGAATTTTTTGAATTAATTAAATTAATAAGAATATATAAAATAGATAGACAACATGCACGTAGTTTAAAAGAATATAAATTCAAAATATGCATAAATTCTGATTTTATGATCAAAATGAAACTCTAGAGTGTTTTAGTTTTCTACAAATAGATAGACTTACAGTCTTTCAATCCTTATAGAAAGCTGCATCTCAACATCTGAATCTTACTAGAATTCTTCAATAATCAGTGTTATGAATATACAACACATCTCATATCAATTATCATTAAAAAAAAACAGTCGCCAAGGCCCCTAACCATCAGCCACCACCGCCGGCCAAATTCTCGATGCTGTTCTAGCCTCATTTGAGCTCCGTTTTCGTTTCCATTTTTTCTGAAACGTAACTAATAAAATATACTATTTTTTGGTCAAAATAGCCCCAAAAATAGGCCTCGATGGTCGCCAAAACACAAAAGACGCTGCTGCCAACTTTCCAAGGTCGTTCTGGTCTCATCTGAACTCTATTTTCGTCCCCTTACTTTTTTAAAAATGCGGCTAACGAAATATACTATATTTTTGTAAGAATAATCCGATTTGAAAATAGCACGGAAACAGCCATCAAATGCCCAAGAAGTCACTGCGTTGCACCGTCCACCGCCACTGCTGTTGTGCCGCTTGTCTCAACTTGTTCCGTAGTTGTTTTGGCTCCCATTTTCACTGATTTTAGCACTGATATCCAGCAATATCATGCCTCAATGAACGCCTCAAAAACAATCCCAAAAAACCTCAAAACGAAGTCCCGAAACAACCCAGACAGCCGACTATTGCCGCCGCCCATGCTGCCGCTTTTCAACTATTTTTTGTTTAGGTTTTTTCCATGTTTTTGAACTGTTAGTCCAGCCTATTTTACTGCTATTTTGTGCCTAAAAAATTGCTCAAAACTCGTCCCAAAAAATTCACAAAATCATGTCAAAATGGGTCCCGAGCCGCCGGCCAAAGTTGCCACCCTTGGGCTATTTTTGCTGTTGTTTTTGCTATAATTTCTGATCTATTTTGCTATTGTTTTTACTGCACAAAATCCACAGAAAACTTACCAGAAAATCTTATTTCATAACTGTGCAAAAACTACCGTGATCCATTACCCGAAAAACCTAAGACCACCGACGGTGCCGCCGGTTATGCCGACACCTGTTTTTCGTATTCTTGAATATTTAAACATATTTTTAGATATTTTAAATAATATTTAAAAATAAATAAAAATTTTTACTTCGAAAATCTATTTTCTGGAAGCTCACATTCGAACTAAAAAAATTTAAACTGTAACGATCAACCATCGTGCTTAAAAAAAATTAAATCATCATTCAAATCATTCAATCAAATATAATATAATGATAATCATAAAATTGGATTAGAACGCCTGCAAAATAAAGTTAGTACTGTTCTAAATCTACCCGGCTCCTCGATTAATCGTAAATATAATCAAAACGGTTTTGATACTAATTGTTAGAGGCAAACTGTCAAATTCATTGATTTGTAAACAATTTTTTGAAAAAGAAAAATTGGATGGGCAATCGCTAAAAGAGGGTCAAGATAAAACTTTTTGACGTCGAACAATCAAAAATAAAACTCGTGCCAAAACAGTTAATTCAGATGAATACCTTTTGGTCGATTTTCCAACTATGAACTTTGATTTCCGAGTTGAAGCTCCAGTCAGACCTTCTACTGTATTTCTAATGTGATTCCCAAACATAGTGTGGGTTACGATCCTTCGAGTACTGGTACCGGCAAAACCTGGATAACCTTAGTCTTGAAAGATAACTTATGAATTTGGTTCACTCTACCTACATATTTATTGGGTTACAGTATGGACCTGTAGAATAATTATGATATAGACTTCTAGTGTAACTCAAATACCCATTCAGCGGCTTTCGCAAATTACAAACCTCCCAGCGGTTTCTGTAATTATAAAAATCTTGCAGCGATTTCTGTAATTTTTATAAAATATTAAATTACAGTTCATACCACTAAAAAATTATAACTGCACTCTTAGTCATAATCTCAAGACCAATTTGCATTGAGCTCCTATTATTAAATGCTTAACTCATCTCCACACATTAAGATTCTTGATACCCACTAATTAAATTTAATTACTAGCAATTCAATTTAACTGACATCTTTAAAATTTCTTAAGTCCTTCCGCTTAACTTATTTGACCACCAGATAATTAAATCCACTTGCAAAATTTAGCCCGGTCAAAACTTATAAGCTTCCTTAAGGTTGTATCGTCAATCCTGAACAATCGGGATATAGATTCTATCAATAATTAATATTACTATATAATTAATACCGCTATCTAACTCACCGAAATTATAGACTCATAAAAGATCGCATTCCCTTATTATTCAAAATAACGAATATTAAATATACGTAAATAATAATTATTTTAAGATTAAAAGTATATGCCCTCATAATAACCTTGATATACGAATTAATTTATATAGGCAGTATAAAAATAATTACTTCAATTGTGGTCCTGTTTAATACACACAAAATGTACTAGCACAGTGAGTCAGAATAATAGATGACGCTATTATTTGTTCCCCGTAATCATGACAAGCTTACTAAAACTCTGTACTACAGTCATAACAATAGTTTATCCATTTCCATCAAAACTGTGAACAAAACCTAGTATCCTGCAAAAACCTATAATCTGCTCTTCTATGTGCAAGCCGTACTCTACACACCAAATTAAATATTATACAGAATAAAGGACAATCATGCATAATATCAAATAAATGATATTGCATACATTGTTTATTACGATTCTCATAAAATAAAAAATTAATTTTAATAAAATAAAATTAAATAGTAAAACCAAAGAAAATCCACGATTTTCAGTATACAACCCTTGTAATCTCCCACCTATACTCAAAACCATGCTACCATAAATCTTTCTCCCATGCCCTCTACATAACTATCAAAAGTCTAAGCAGGTAAGCTCTTTATAAAAATATCTGCAAGGTTGTCCCCTGATGTAATCTTGGGTACAGCAACATCACCCATCTGTATAATTTCTCGTATCAGGTGATACATATGCTCAATATACTTTCTTTTGTTGTGGACTCTTGGCTCCTTTGAGTTTGCAACCACTCCGCTATTGTCACAATAAAGTGTAATAGCTTACCGAACTAAAGGCACTACATCTAGATTCAACGGGAAGTTCCTAAGCCAAACGGCCTCCTTGGCTGCTACAGAACCTGCCACGTACTCGGCTTCCATGGTGGAATCAGCAATGCAGGACTGCTTGATACTCCTTCAACTAATAGCTCCACCTCCTAAGGTAAACACATATCCTGAGGTTGACTTACAAGAATCTTTGTGTGACTTGAAATCCAAGTCTGTGTACCCTAATGGTATACTAGACTGTCTGCTTGGTAAACCAACATATAATTCTTAGTCCTTTTTAGGTACTTGATTATATTCTTTACCGTAGTCTAATGCTCTTACCCTGGATTAGACTGATATCTACTAATCATACCAACGGCAAAGCAGATGTCGGGTCTAGTGCAAAACATAGCATACTTTAGGCTTTTTACTACTGAAGCAAAAAGAATCGCCTTCATCTTCTCTATCTCATCAGGTGTCTTATGACACTAATTCTTAGATAGAATGATTCATGCTTGAAAGGGAGAAACACTTTCTTGGAATCCTGCATGCTAAAACGAGTAAGGATATCATCGATATACTTTACATGTAATAATCCTAACATCCTTTATTTTTGATCTCGCAAAAGCTTGATCCCGATGATGTGACTGGTTTCTCCCAAATCCTTCATATTGAACTTCCCAGATAACCATACTTTTACTGAATATAACACCCCTACATCATTTTCGATGGGCAAGATATCATCTACATATAGTACTAGAAAGACTATCATGCTTCCATCACACTTCTTGTATATACAGGACTCATCTGGACTCTAATTAAAATCATAAGACTTTATGGCTTGATCAAACCGAGTATTCCAAAACCTTGATGCGTACTTAAGTCTATAAATAGATCTCCTAAGTTTGCACAACATGTGGTCCTACCCTTTTGCTATAAAATCGTCTAGTTGTACCATATAGACACACTCCTCAAGACTTCTATTAAGAAAAGTTGTCTTAACATCCATTTACCAAATTTTATAATCGAAATGAGCAGCAATGGATAAGGGAATTCGGATAGATTTAAGCACGGCTACCAGTAAAAAGGTTTTCTCATAATCGATCTCTTCTTTCTAAGTCAACCCTTTTGCAACAAGCCTAGTTTTGAAAGTTTTAACCTTCCCGTTTACTCCTTTCTTCCTCTTATAAATCCATTTGCATCCAATGAGTTTTATCCCTTCGGGTGGTTCTATAAGTTGTCAGACCTGATTAGAATGCATAGATTCTATCTCTGTATTCATATCTTTTTGTCAAAGATCTGCATCTTTGTCCTGGAGTGCTTCATTGTAGTAACAGGATTCGATATCCAGTTCTATCAAGATCTTGTCAAAAGACTCTCCCAAGAACATATATCGATTAGGTTGATGAACAACCCCTTTACTACCACGAGGAACTACCTGTTCTGTGTGCTAACCGTAACACGCTGGGTAGAATCAGAACTCTGTGCACCATTACCCACGTGCTCGTCTGGCATGTTAATGGTAGCTCTTTGTTTATAATTTGCACCTATCCAGATAATCCTCTCACTACGACGAGCCAATGCAATATCAGTGACTTGAGATTCCTCTTTCGTTCTACTGGTATTTTTTTTCAGTTCTTCTAGAACAATTTTACTTTTGGGCTTGTAGTCCATAATATAATTCCCTTCCAAGAATCAGAAATTGGTGCTAAGAAAAACTTTTTGATCCTTAAGATTATAAAATAAATCACCTTTCCTTCCCTTGGGATACCTTACAAAAAAATAGACTTCTGTTCTCAGTTCACACTTACCCGCATTCCCTTTCAGCACATGTGCTGGACAACTCTAAATCTGAATATGTCTCAAACTAGGCTTACACCTGGTCTACAATTCAATAAGAGTAAAAGGTACTGACTTAGAAGCTACCAAGTTCAGAATATAAGCCTTTTCTCTAATGCAAGCCTCCAAAATGAATTAGATAATCCAAAATAACTCATCATAAATCTTACCATCTCCGTAAGAGTCTTATTCCTTCTTTCTGCTACACCATTCTGCTGTGGAGTGCCCGGTGCAGTCAACTGGGATAAAATCCCTTCTAATGACAGATAGTCCCTAAACTCTTCAAAGAGGTACTCCCCACCGCGGTCGGGTCGTAGTGATTTGATACTTTTACCCAAACGCTTCTTTGCCTCCCTCTTGAATTTCTTAAATTTCTCAAAACATTCAAATTTACGGTGCATCAGGTAAATGTATCTATACCTTGAGTATTCATCAATGAAACTGATGAAGTACTCAAAGCCACCTCTAGCTAAGATTGTCCTAGGACCACACACATCAAAGTGAACCAGTTCCAACAGTTCTTTAGCTCTATAGCCTTTGGCTAAAAAGGATCTCTTGGTCATCTTACCCTCTAAGCAGGATTCACAGACTAAAAGTGCCTCCACTTCTAATAAACTCAAAGGTCCACTTCTACCAGTCTATTTATCCTTTTTAGATTAATATGACCTAAGTGTAAAGTGCCAAAGAAATATTTGGTTCATTATAAAAGAAAACTTTTCTTTATATAGTAAATTAGAAAACCTATTTATTATCCTTAATAACCACAAAGTTATTAAAATAAACCAAATATTTATTTTTAACCAATCTGGAAACAAAAACTAAATTCCTTCTAATGGAAGGTACATAAAGACAATCTCTCAATATTAAAACCCGATCTCTACTAAAAATAAGAGTGATATCTCCAATTGCAACTGCTGTCACCTCTATATTAATACCCATATACACGTAAATCTCCCCATCACTAAGTTATCAGATTTCTTGGAACCCCTGCAATGAATTGCAAACATGATTAGTGGCTCCCTTATCTACACACCAGGTACTGATAGATAACATCGCTAAACATGTTTTCACAACCAGTGAAAAGAAATTACCATGTTTATTCAGCTTATTGAGATAAACTAGACATTATTTTTTTAGTGTCGTGTCTGTTTGTAGTAAAAATATCAGTCTTTTGACTTTTTCACACAAGTCTGTGGCCTACTAATTATCTTGAAAATCGTGACATCCTGTTTTTTAACTATTTTATTCTTTATGCCTTTCGGCCTAAAGGAAGAATCCTTTTAAAAAATAAATACATTTTCTAACATTGAAGGAATACCCTTGATAGTATAAGCTATATCCAAGTTAATTTTCCAATCAACAAAATTTGATCCCGTTAGTTTATTTTGTTTGAGTATTGACCCGAGTAGGTTGAAAACCATTTTAATCCTGCGACTCACATAATTAAAAATAACCGTTAATTATGACGAGTAAAATTTTGAATTTATTTTAAAGTTGGTTCCCTCTACCATTTAAAAAAAATCGCCAGCAGCCTGGTACCTTGTGAATAGCATGCCTCGATAGAAGAACGTCTACTATCTATTATTTGTTTAGACTGGCCAATTCTTATCAATTTTACTATCTAGGCAACTGACCCTGCCAAGAAAAATTAAATAGCTGACATAGTTTCGATCCAGTAGATAATAGCAGTAACTTAGATAGAGGGGATACTATTATATACAGCTAAATGCTAACCACCACCTAATCCTAAATCAATGGTTTCGCAATGAATCTTTTAAATTAAGAAGTGATCCACATTAACAATTATCTAGAATTATCTCTGAAGGAGGTTTGTACTAGCGATACCACAATTAATCTGTCCAATGGGGAGGAAGGCCTTACTGCCAACACGCAAAATTAATTGCATTGCCTACAAACTAGTGATAGAGACCGCAGGATTTATCTGTGAATAAATTTTCTCTCCTACTTAGATTTTTAAAATATTTTTGAGAGTTATAAAAATTCATTTAATTAGAATAAATTTATTAATTTCAAAAAACCACACGATCTGAAAGAATCCAAAATATCTTTTCGTGTACACGATCAAAAAGATTCCAGTTTACCAAACTATCTTTTCATATTTTAATGCACAACAAATAAAATTCGATTAATGCATAGTTTTTCCTATACCTTTACAGTTAAGGTAGTGATTAAAGATACTTAATTATTTTATTTTATATTACACATTTTTTGAAAAATAATAATTTATTAAGATTAAATATTTTTCTATTTAATTAACTCAAAATTTGAAATTAATTTTCACGTTTTTGCAAGATATATCTAATTTAATAAAAAAATCATCTTAAACGCGTTATTTTGTAAAAATAAAATATCTATAGTTTTTCATTTAATTAAAAACTTTTAATTAAAAAAAATTATTTTATTTTTCTTAACAAAATTTTAATTAGAACCGAATTTTTCGAATTAATTAAATTAACAGGAATATATAAAATAGGCATACATCATGCATGCGGTTTAAAAGAATATAAATGCAAGATATGTATATATCCCAATTTTATGATCAAAATGAAACTCTATAGAGTTTCAGTTTCCTGCAAATAAATAAACTTCTAGTCTTTCAATCCTTATAAAAAGCTACTTATCGACATTCGAATCCTATCAGGATTCTTCGATAATCAGTATTATAAATACACACCACATCTCATATCAGTTATCATTAGAAAAATAACTGCTAAGGCCCCAAAACATCAGCCACCACCGCCGGTCAAACCACCAACTCGTCATCAGCCTGTGTCGCCAAATTCCCGAGGACATTTCGGCCTCATTCGAGCTCTATTTTTGTCCACATTTTTTCTGAAACATAGCTAACAAAATATACTATTCTTTTTATCAAAAAAACTAACCAAAAATAGCCCAAAAAATACGTTTCGATGGCCATCAAAACACAAAAAACCCTACTGCCCCGCAACAAAACTGCACCGTTAACTTCCCGATGTCGTTCCAGTCTCATCTGAACTCTGTTTTCTTTCTCTTTTTTTTAAACGCAGCTAACAAAATATACTATTTTTTTGAAAAAAAAAATCTTATTTGAAAACAGCCCAAAAATAGCCATCAAAAGCCCAAGAAGTTGTTGCGCCGCACCGCAGACCGCCGCTGCTATTATGCCGCTTGTTTCAGCTTGTTCCATAGTTGTTTTGGCTCCCGTTTTCACTAATTTTAGCACTGATATCCAGCAATATGATGCCTCAAAGAACTCCTCGAAAATAATCCTAAAAAGTCTCAAAATGACGTCCCGAAATAACCCGGACAGCCGGCTATTGCCGCCGCCCATGCCGCAGCTTTTCAATTATTTTTGGTTTAGATTTTTGCCTTGTTTTTGAACTATTATTCCAGCCTATTTTATTGCTATTTTTTGCCGAAACAATTGCTCAAAATTCATCCCGAAAATTTCACAAAACCATGCCAAAAATGAGCCCTGAGCCGTCGGCCAAAGTTGCTGCTCGTGGGCTATTTTTTCTACTGTTTTTGCTATAATTTCAGACCTATTTTATTGCTGTTTTTACTGCACATAACTCACAGAAAACTTACCAGAAAAACTTGCTTCATAACTATGCAAAAACCACTGCGATCCATGGACCAAAAAACCCAAAACAACCGCCAGTTCCGCTGGTAATGCCGCCACCTGTTTTTCGTATTCTTGGATATTTAAACATGTTCTTAAATATTTTAAATAATATTTAAAAATAAATAAAAATTTTTACATCGAAAACTTATATCCCAAAAGCTCACATTTGAACTAAAAAAGTTTAAACTATCACGATTAACCTTTTTGATTAAAAAAAATTAAATGACCATTCAAATCATTCAATCAAATATGAATATAATGATGATCATAAAATCGGGATTAGAATGCCTGCAAAACAAAGTTAGCACAGTTCTAAATCTACCCGTTCCCTCGATTAATTGTAAATATAATCAAAACGGCATTGATACCAATTGTTGTAGGCAAACTGTCAAGATCATTAATTTGTAAACGATTTTTTGACAAAAAATAATAAAACTGGACGGGCAATCGCCGCAAGAGGCTCCAGATAAAAACTTTTTGATGTCGAATGATTAAAAATAAAACCCGTTCCACCACAGTTAATTCAAATGAATACCGTTTGGTCGATTCTCCAACTACAAACTTCGATTTCTGAGTTAAAGCTCCGGCCAGATCTTTTACTGTATTACCGATGCAATTCCCGAACGTAGTGTGGGTTACGATCCTTCGAGAACTAGTATCGACAAAACCTAGATAACCTTTGTCTTGAAAGACAATTTATGAATTTAGTTCAGCCTACCTGTATATTTATAGGGCTACAGTAGAAAACCTGTGGAGTAATTATAACATAAACTTCTAGTGTAATCCAAATACCCATCCAGCGGTTTCTACAAATATGCAAACTTCTGAGCGATTTTTGTAATTATGAAAACCTTGCAGCGATTTCTGTTATTTTTATAAAATACTAAATTATAGTTCATACCAATAAAGAACTTTAACTGGACTCTTAACCATAATCTCAAGACTAATTTTCATTGAGCTCTAGGTATTAAATGCTTAACTCAACTCCCCACGTTAAGATTCTTGATACCCACCAATTAAATTTAATTACTGGTAATTTAATTTAATCGGCATCTTTAAAATTCCTTAAGCCCTTCTGCTTAACTTATTTGACCTCCGGATAATTAAATCCATTAGCAGGGTTTGGCCCGTTCAAAACTTATAAGCTTTCTTAAGAGGGTATCGTCAATCCCGAACAATCAGGACGTGGATTCCTTCAATAATTAATATTCACCATATAATTAATACCGCTATTCAACTTACCGGGACTATAGACTCGTAAAAGATCGCATCCTCTAATGAATCAAAACAACGAATATTAAATATACGCAAATAATAATTATTTCAAGACTAAGAGCATAGGCACTCATAATAACCTTGGAGTGTGAATTAATTTATATAATCAGTATAAAATTAATTACCCCAATTGTGGTCCTGTTTAATACACATAAAGTATACTAGTATAGCCAGTTAGAACAATAGACGACAGTATTATATGTTCCCCATAACTAAGACAGACCTACAAAAACTCTATGTTACAGTCGTATCGATAGTTTATCCATTTTTATCTAAATTGTGAACAAAAACTTATATTCTGTAAGAACCTATAATCTGATCTTCTATGTGCAAGTCGTACTATACACACTAGATTAAATACTATATAGAATAAAAGACTACCACGCATAACATTAAAAAAATAATATTGCATACATTGCACATTAAGATTCTCGTAAAATAAAAAATTAATTTTATTAAAATAAAATTAACTACTAAAACTAAATAAAATTCATGGTTTTCAGTATACAACCCTTACACTCCCAACATATTTCACTCTCGTATGACAACACGAGCTAAGGAACTAAGAGATCTCCTGCTAAGAGCATCCACCACGACATTAGCCTTCATGGGATGATACTTAAAGAATCAAAGTCATAGTCCTCCATGTATTCCATCTACCTTCGCTGGCGTAGATTCAAGTTTTTTTAAGAAAATAAATACTTTAAACTCTTGTGGTCTAAAAAAATTTCGAAATGCTCACCATATAGATAATGTCACCATGCCTTCAAAGCAAAAATCACCGCTACTAACAACAAGTCATGCGTCGGGTAATTCTTTTTGTGCGTCTTCAACTATCGAGAACCGTAGGCAACAACCTTGCCTTGTTGCCTCAAAACACATCTTAAGCCATCATGTGAAGTGTCACAATAAATGGTGTAACCCAGTCCTCGCTCCAGTATAATCAGAATAAGCGCGCTATTCAATCTCTTCTTTAATTCCTTGAATGCGGACTTACAAGACTCATTCCACACAAACTTGATCCCTTGTGTGTAAGACGAGTCATTGGTGCGGCTAGTCGAGAAAAATAGCGTCGGTAGTAGCCAGCCAATCCAAAGAACTCCGAATTTTGAATACACTCTTCGGTCATTCTTAATTCATTACAGTGTCGATCTTTGCAGATTTCACTACTAGTCCAGCTCCTGAAACTACATGTCCAAGAAACTTCACCTCGGACAGCTAGAACTCACACTTCTCAAATTTTACATACAACTGGTGCTCCTGCAAAAGCTGCAACACAATAAGCAAATGCTCTTCATGTGCCTCCCTCGATTGCGAGTAGATGAGAACGCCATTCACGAACACGACCACAAATTTGTCAAGGTATGGGTGAAAATTTTGATTCATTAAATCCATAAATGTTGCAGGAGCATTTGTCAAACAAAACGACATGACAAAAAATTCTTAGTGACCATAACGTGTGCAGAAAGCAGTCTTTGCGATGTCTTCCTCCCGAATCCTCAATTGGTGATAGCCCGAGCTCAAATCAACCTTTAAAATGCAGTTCGAACCCTTTAACTGATCGAACAAGTCGTCAATTCTAGGCATATGGGACTTATTCTTCATGGTCATTTTGTTCAATTTCCAGTAATCAGTATATAATCTCAATGATCCATCCTTCTTTTTGGCGAATAAGGATGGAGCTCCCCACGGTGATGTACTCGAGCATATAAAATCCTAATCTAGAAACTCCTAAAGCTACACCTTTAGCTCTTGCAACTCTACCAGCAAAAAATGATAGGGTGACATCAAACTATGCGCAGTTCCTAGAATAAGATCGATAGAAAATTCTACCTCTCGATGTGCTGGTAACTCGAATAGATCGTCGGGAAAGATATCAGAGTAGTCACAAACGATAAGAGGGAATTCCCTACAAACAAAAATGACTTCATTCCACAAAAAGCAAAGAAAAGAAAGTTAAAACTTTCCCGGTTCCGTACATCACAAGGTAATGGCACCGAACCATCATCTCGGTCACCTGTGAAACAAAAACTATCACCTTCAGGTGTACAAACTGTTACCCTTCGTTGATCACATTCGATATAGGCACGATAGGTGGTCTTCCAATCCATCCCTAGGATGATGTTAAGAGAGGTCATGCCAAGGATGATAAGATCACACTCTAAACGATGACTGACGATCTCTAACTCATAAAATCTATGAACTCCTTTCAGCATGACATGCCTACCAACCGGAGTCTCTATACATAAAGTGCTACCCAACGTATCTACCTCCAGCCCTAAAGTAGATACAAAAGCAGATAATATAAAAGAATATGATATTTTCATGTCGATAAGAACACTGGACCAAGAATGGTACATTAAGAAAGTACCTCTAATGACTAAAGTGCTAGCTGAAGCGTTAGGTACAATAAGTGCCTTGGAAGAACTCAAATCAGAAAGAGCAAAAGCTTGGCCCTGTGGTCCCCTAGCCTGCCCACCAAATCCCTGTACTACTGGTTGTCGTACGAACTGGGTCGAAGTGGCCCTCTTTGCAGCTCTAAAATTCTAAGTTGTTGGTTGCTACTATGGCTATCTAAAAATTTGTTATCCCTATGTAAGCGGAGCTGATGGTGCACCTGCTAGGCTCTGAATATTCCTTCCTTAAGGATAATTCTGACGAAAGTGTTCCACCTAGCCGCACCCAAAACATACCAGTGGCTCTCTCCCTTGAGACTGAACAAGTGTAGAACTCTAGGACCTTCCCTTCTATGGACAATCCGACATCCGATCTCCTGGTTGCTTACATCAAAAGCAAACAATCTCCCCCCGCTCTGACCGCCCCGACGAAGCTACTGAGGGTGCCAGTGCAGAACGCTGCTAATATGATCCTGCAGAATAAGAACTAGGACTATATGACCTCTGTCGCTTATTCTGGTGCCCCTCAGACTGTTCACTCACCCCAACCGGCTGGGTCCTAATTTCTCTAGCCATGCGTGTTTCATTCAAGGTATTCTCTACAGTAATTGCTGACTCCACCAAATCTTTGAATACTCGCATCTGCAATGCTTCCACTCTATCTCTGATCGCAGATCTCAAACCCCTCTAAAACCCCTTTGCACGAAATTAATCTATAGCTATAACTGTTAGTAGGCCTGTCTTAGTTATAGGAAACAGATAATAGCATCGTTTATTGTTTCGACTCTCTGTGCCGGTACACTTTGTTTGTATTAAATGGGACATTTGGGATAATTAATTTTATACTGATAATATAAATTAATTCACACCCCAAGGTTATTATGAATAGTGCATATCCTCTTAATTCTGAAATAATTATTGATTTGCGTATATTTAATATTTGTTGTGTTAATTCATTAGAGGGTGCGATCTTATATGGGTCTATATTCTCGGTGAGTTAAATAGCGGTATTATATATATGGCAAACATTAATTATTAATGGAATCCACGTCCCGAAAGATCGAAATTGACGATACCCCCTTAAGGGTGCTTATAAGTTTTGACCGGACCAAATCCTGCAGGTAAATTTAATTATCCGGCAATCGAACAAATTAAGCAGAAGGTCTTAAAGAATATCAAGATACCGATTAAATTAAATTGTCAGTAATTAGATTTAATGGACAGGTATCGAGAATCTTAACGTGAAAAAAATGGTAAGCATTTAATAATAGGAGCTCAATGCAAGAAGGTCTTGAGATTATGAGTTAGAGTGCAATTACAGTTCTTTAGTGGTGTGAACTATAATTCGATATTTTATGAAAATTACAGAAACCGCTGCATCTTTCCATAATTGCAGAAACCGCTAGTAGGTATCTGTGTTCCACTGGATGTCTTACTCATAATTACTCCCTAGATCCCTACTGTAACCCTATATATATGCAGGTAGGCTGAACCAGTTATATACATGATGCTATCATATTTTGTCTTTCATGATAAAAGATATTTTGATTCTACCGGTACGAGTTCTCGATAGTCCGTAACCCACACTACGTTCGAGGATCGTATAAGATAATACAGTAGAAGATCTGACAAGAGTTTCAACTAGGAATCAAATCATAGTTGAAGAATCGATCGACAAAAAGTATTGTTCTAAATTAATTTTGGTTGCACGGATTTTATTTTGATCGTTCTATGTCAAAAGTTTTATTTGGAGTCCGTTTCGGCGTTTGCCAGTCCAGTTAATTTTTTACCAAAAATCGTTTACAAAAATAATGATCTTGGCAGTTTTGCCTTTAACAAATTGGTATCAGAGCCGTTTTATTTTTTGTTTACGGTTATCGAGGGCCGGGTAGTTTTAAAACTGTTGCTAACTTTGTTTTGCAGGCGTTCTAAATCCCGGTTTTATGATCATCATTTATTTTCATATTTGATTGAATGCGTGGATGATAATTTAATTAATTTTTATTCACGAGAGTTGATCATGATAGATTATTTTTTTTTTTTAGATCGAATGTGAGCGTACGGGACATAAGTTTCGATGTAAAAAATTTTATGTTCTTTAAGTTTTTTTTTCTAGTTTATTAGAAAGAAAAAATAAGAACAAGTATGGAAGAATAAAAGCAGGGGCAACCCGCAGTGGT
>JAULJZ010154830.1:0-28829 GCA_032270985.1 Heliamphora pulchella
GTTGAGGCTGGTTTTGTACGCCTTTTGGCGATATGTTTATTCATGTATGAGATGCATGTTTTCAGTTTATGAGAGTTAAACTATGGGGATCTTTTATCCAAATGATGTACATTTAATTATCAACTGTGAAACCTATTTTCTTAAATGGGTGTTTTGGTGGACTTTCGCGTGACCCGGATGTTTGGGGCGTAACATATCTCGTTTTGATCTTGGTACAAAAGTGTGGACTTGGCTTTATAGACTAGTTGTGCCAATTTTTTTTCCTTTCCTCCTTTTTTTTTCTTTTGTTCTTATTTTTCTCTTATGTTTTAGATTAGCGGAGAGATGAAATTCGGAGGGAGAAGGGCTGGTCTTCTTATTTAAAAGGGTGTTTGCCTTGTAGGTGAAGCCGCGTTGGCATATAAGACAAAAGAAGCTACCTTGCGAATAAGCTTTGGAAACAAACAAAGTTTTAATTCCCAAGTGTTTTTGACCGGTTTTGTGTTTTGTATTTTCTATTTTTCTTTTTTTTCAATTATCCTTTAAAGATATTTATTATTTTTGTTTTATATGAAACTTTGACAAAAAGCTTAAAGTGGCATTATTAAGCTTAATTCTTGAGATTAATGGTTTTAAGCTTAATCTTTAAGATTAGCAGTTTTTAAGCTAAATTTTGAGCTTTTAAATTTACATTGACCTTAAACTTATTCTTTTAATTTAATCTTGGGCCTAAACTTGTGATTACCTATATTTATTGGTTTAAAACATATTGAGCTTAAAAGAACCAACACGGCTTAATTAGTTTTTTCTTCAGGATCTCGATTCTAATATTTTGTTTTTGGTTTGTGTTTTTATATAAAGTTGACTTGAGTCCTTCAGTTATTCCATTATTCATTTCTTAAGTAAGTGACTTAAAAACGGGATCTTTACAATCTATCCCCATTAAACAATTTCGTCCTCAAAATCAGGGTGTACCTTCAATTTTAAACAATAACGGATAGTTAGCATGCATTGCGTCTTCTTTTTCCCATGTGTGACTCTCCACTCCTCAGTGACGCCAAAGAGCTTTTGCTAGTTGAGTCATCTTCCCTAGTAAGTTCTTCTCCTTCCGGTCCGTGATCTCGACTGGTTGTTCTTCGAATGTTACATCTTCGTCTAGTTTTACATCTTCCCAATTGAGCACGTGAGAAGGATTTGCTAAATACTTTCGTATCATCGACACATAAAAGACATTGTGCATTCCAGCAAGTTGGGGTGGTAACACCAAAACAAATGCTATCTCCCCGATTCGTTGTAAGATCTCGAAAGGTCTTATAAATCTCAGGGCTAGTTTTTCCTTTTTCCCGAATCTAATGATTCCTCTTCGCGGTTGAACTTTTAGGAACATGTGATCTCCAATCTCATAGGTTAGGGATCGAGTTCTATTATATGCATAACTCTTTTGTCGACTTTGGGAAGTCCGCAGACACTCTCGAATGAGCTTCACTTTTTTGGTGGTCTCTTAGACTAGTTCTAGTCTTAACAAACTTGTTTCTCCCACCTCGGTCTAACAAACTGGTGATCGGCAAGAGCGACCATATAAGGCTTCGTAAGGTGCCATGCCAATGCTTGCTTGATAACTATTGTTGTAGGAGAACTCAACAAGTGGCAAGTGCCTTTCCTAATTTCCTGTGAAATCCAACATACGAGCTCGCAACATATCCTCTAACGTCTGGATAGTATGTTCAGACTGTGCATCAATCTAAAGATGAAAGGCCATACTAAAACATAACTTTGTTCCCAAAGCTCTTTGTAGACTTCCCTAGCATTTCGAAGTGAAACGTGGGTCTCGATCTGAAACAATAGATACATGCATTCCATGTAAATATACAACCTCTCGAATATACATTTGGCTCAAGAAATCTAACGTGTCTAAAATCTTGATTGGTAGGAAATGCGCCGACTTTGTTAAACGCTCTACTATTACCCAAATGGCGTATTTTCCTCGCGGTGATCTAGATAACCCTACCACAAAACCCACAGTTAGGTGTTCCCACTTCCATTCAAGAATAGGTAGTGGTTATAGTCTTCCTCCCTGTTTCTAGTACTCAACCTTCACTTGTTGACATGTCGGACATTTTGCGACCCATTCTGCAATGCTTCTCTTCATTCTAGCCCACTAATACTGGTGTTTAAGGTCTTGATACATTTTATTTTCTCCAAGATGGATTGCCAAACTTGATTGGTGGAATTCCTTAAGTACCTCTTTCCGTAATCCGTCGATGTTTGGTACAAAAACTCGTTCGGAGTATCTCAGGCTTCCGTCTTTGTGTATCTTCCAATGTGTAATGGTGTCATCTGTAGTTATGTGCAACTTAAGAAATGAGGTTTCTTAGTCAAACTTCTGAGCTTCTATAACTTTTGTAGGCAAAGCCGGTGTAGATACCATTGCACTTCAACACGCTCCTCCTCTACTTGTACTAAGACTGAGTTGAAACACACCTATTAATTCCAACATCTTCCACTTGTTCACAGCTAGCTTGGCTATGAGATCGTCAAACTGTCTACTTAAAGCATTGGCTACGACATTTGCCTTATCAGGATGGTAGGACAACGTGAACTGGCAATTCTCCAGATATTCAATCCATCGCCGTTGTCTCATGTTTAGATCTATTTAGGTAAAGAAATACTTCAAATTCTTGTGGTCGCGGAAGAGTTTGAATTATTCACCATGTAGATAGTGTCACCACGACTTAAGGGTGAAAACTATTGCTACTAATTCTAAATCAAGCGTGAGGTAGTTCTTCTCATGTGGTTTCAATTGTTTCAAGCCATACGCCACCACTCTTTTATTTTGCATTAGCACACATCCCAACCCGTCCTTAGAGGCGTCACAAAATACCGTGTACCCTACATCCCATTCTAGTATAATAAGCACTGGAGCGCATGTCAATCTCCTCATGAATTCTTGGAAAGATTTCTCACAATCTTCACTCCAAACAAACTTAACTTTTTTTTTAGTTAACCGCGTCATTGGCTTAACCAGTTTTGAGAAATCATGTATAAACCTTCGATAATATCCAACTAATCCTAGGAAACTCCTGATCTCAAAAACTGACTTTGGGGCTTTCCAATTTAACACAGCTTCTACCTTAAAAGGGTCGACTGAAATCCCTTCCTTTGATACCACATGCCCTAAAAATTTTACTTCTTCCAGCCAAAATTCACATTTACTTGCCTTCGCGTATATGATTTTCCCTTAGCAGTTGGAGAACGATTCGCAAGTGTCGCTCATGTTCAGTTTCAAAGGATGAGTATATCAGTATATCATATGTGAACACGACAACGAACTGGTCCAAGAAAGGAGAAAAAATCTTATTCATTAAGCACATAAAGGCTGCTAGTGTGCTTGTTAACCCAAATGGCATGACTACAAACTCGTAGTGGCCATAACACGTTCTAAAAGTGATCTTGGCAATATCCTACTCCCTTACTCGCAATTGATGATACCCAATTCTGATATCGATCTTAAAATAGCATGTTACACCTCTTAGCTGGTCAAATAAGTCGTCAATACATGGAAGTGGGTAACAATTCTTTACCGTAACTCGATTGAGCTGTCGATAATCTATGTAAAGTCTTAGGGTTCCATCTTTCTTTTTGGCAAATAGGACTGGTGCTCCCCAAGGCGACGTACTCAGTCTTATGAACCCTTCCTCCATTAATTCTTGTAGTTGAGTCTTTAAATCTTGCAATTCCGTTGGTGCCATGCGGTTAGGTGGCACAGATATTGGTCCCGTACCAGGTTATAGTTCAATGGTAAAGTCCACTTCCTGGTGTGGTGGCAATCCTGGTAATTCCTCAGAAAAAATATCTTCGAACTCGCTTACTACCCGAGGGAGTTCTAGGGTAATGTGTGTTTCATCATAAAGCTTGAGGTTTGCTAATCTGCCCTTTAAAATTTTTGTCCGTCCTAACTTTCGGCCCAATTTATACAGGAATTCCTGTCTATCTCCTTTAAACAGAAAAGATGTTCCATCAAGGGTAATAGTTGTTACTTTCTTCTAGTAGCAGTCTATCAGGACTCTATGGTCTGACAACCAATCCCTTCGAAGGATTACGTTATAGATGGTCATATTGATAACATTAAAGTCATAGATTAGGCTTAACCCTGATAATCTTAGCTCATAGGCTCTACATATCAAATCTACATGGGTATTACTTCCGAGAGGTGATTCAATAGACATATCATTATCTGGGGGTTCGGGCTTTATCCCTAAGGATGCAACACAATCATTTGATATAAAAGAAATGAGATGCGCCTGAATTGATTAATACTTGCACCCATGAATTATAAAGTACAAGTATACCTTCTATTATCAAGTGATCCTCCACATTCTCTCTTTGCAAAGCAAAAACCCTGCCTATCGCTTTCTGCTGATTGGGCTGCGCTACCTTTCCAGAACTACCGGCCGTCTTCTGAATTTGGTTGGTCTGCCCTCTATAGCCTTGCCCTGGCTGTCAACATTCAGATTTCCCGTGCCCCAGTTTGTGGCACTCGAAGCAAATTATTGGCCTTGAATTATAACCTCTTCTCTAACTCTAATTATTTGTTTAAAAATACAGTTTTAATTCATCCCTTCTCTCTGATTCTGCAGGGGACCTATTTCCTTTCCTTTAACTCCAAACTTTCCTAGAGTCCATCCATCAACTCTACTTCAGTTATCAAAGCTGCTCGCACCACCTGAGCGTAGGTGGGAAACTGCATGAACATGATCTTTTCGCGAATAATCAAATCCAAACCCCACTCAATCCGACGTGCCTTTGATTCTTCATCGGGTACTAAGGTTATTGCATAACGACTTAACTGCTCAAAACAGTTGTCATACTGGGTCACTGACATTGACCCTTGTTTTAAATTCAAGAATTCCCTTACTCTCCCTTGTCTTACTATGGAAGGGAAGTATTTCTCCAGAAATATTTTCTCGAATTGGACCCACGTAAGAACGGTTGTATCCTTGATAATCTTGATCATGGACCACCAATGATCTACTTCTCCTTCCAATTGATACGTGGCCAAAGCAACTCGGCCGCCGTCCTTGGTAATGTCCATGGTATCTAGCATCTTCTTTATTGCTATCACGCAATTCTCTGTGACTCTAGAGTCCGTTTCTCCTCTAAAAATGGGTGTCCTCTGCTTTCTTAACTTCGAAAAGAGCCATACTCTGTCTCATGGTGCCATTACTGCAGGTTGGTTTATGCTCTCAACTAGGTTTTTCATAACTTGAGCTAAGTTCTATGTCTCAAAATTAGGAATGGCAGCTGGCCTCTGACTATTAACTCTCTCTTACCATCTCAAAAAAATTCTAAGATCATGATATTAATGAGAGAAGTTGGTGTAGATATCAAATTACAACAGAGTAAAATCAAAAAGTATACACCATACATTATCCACAAAGATTTCCTTTATTTATTTCATGTCTGAAAGATTTATACAAAGTTTGAGTGACATTTCATACAACCTAAATTACAAAACTACTCTATACTTATAAGTATAAATTTAGAACAAGTTCTTTCACCCTTCCCTAACTCCACACAACAAAACAACAACAACATCTCACACATTCTTCCTTTCTCCTCCGAACTGCTAGCCTTGTCATCGGCTTTGTAACCGGCCCAAACCCCTTCCTCAATATCAAAACCAGAAGACATCCAAAAAGAAAATGAAATTACCTAATTAGGATGAATTGTAATGCTTGTAACTAATAAGTGATACAGTTAATTAATATAACTCAAAACTTTTAACACCAGTACCTACATAACAGAACACACGGTTTCCCCACAACCCCAAGGCATAAAGGTTCACTAAACTCAAGCTTTGGTACCAAGTTGTAATGCTCCAAAATTCATAAGGACATCAAGACATATAGATAATAATATGGATTATACTATGCGCCCAATTGTAATTAGCATACAAGATAATACCACCTTATCCATTTCATTCACTCTCATCAACATCAAACCAAATATTACATTGATCTAAGTATCTTGTGCAGGATTTATATTACACATCAAAAAGTAAGAAAAGACTCACTAATAACAACACACTCCAAGGGAGTGGTAAAAGAAACAAAAAGAACTCTGCTTGATTCTACTCTAGGTCATACTCTGCCTAGTCCGCAAAAGCTCCGTCTTCTCCAGATATTTCCCCTCTGTCACCTGGCATCACATGCCATGAGCTACGAAGCCCAGAATAAATTCTAAAACCCTACATTTCTAATACCAATAATATTCTAACATGGATTTCAAGTAATAGGTACAACAAGACAGTTATAGCATCGTAAGATGGCATTTCATAAGTATCATTGAATTAATACTGTATATAAATAAGAATGCATCGTGCATACAACCATCCCGACTACAAAGACAACAATAGATGGATCCACTGTCTGGGATCCAAAAAGAGAAACTTTCTTGGAAATTGAACGCTAAAGCCATCACAATTGACCCTCGTTATGAAATAATGACCTCGTTGCTCAGTTTTATACCCGGCTATTTCATATCAGAACACAACGGCATGGAGTTCGACTAACCTGGTCAAACTATCCTCTGACTGTCCACCTAAAGAATCAGTGATGCATTTGTTAACTTCAAACTAAAGTCTAAGATAATACGATTTTCGAGAATACAAAAAGGGACACTCCCCCCATATTGATTGTAGTATGGCCCCTCTACACTCCCATACACTATGTTCCCATCCGCCAATACTCCTGACCACGGCGGTAATCAACGGTGTTCGGCTGAAGATGTGGCACGGCTCATGACATAGCATGGCTAAAGGTGTACATAGTTCAACCATAACTCGAGAATACTACAACTCATGTAATCTACCAATGCATGTACTAATGCACGTGACATGCCCACAATAACTGACATGAGATGGATTATAACAATTCACATAAGGCTTTCTTAGAACAGAGCAACGATACATACTTTCATTTGATGGGGATCATGTGAATCATAGTCAACAATTTAAACTAAGACAAGCAAGTAGGTGACAAGCACTTAGGTTTCTCTATTATTAGATTCAACAGCAGTTAAGAAAATTTCAATTTGACATAGCAATGAAGATCAAAATTTCATAAATTTTGGAGGGTAACTAGTTCAAAGAGTCCTCTGACTTTTTCATGAAAGATGTTTTCTCTAGATCTCAAAAAAATTAGTAGTTTTGCCCTCCGTAAGAAACTACGTCGAATTTGTCCTAAAGGACAAATTCAGTACATTCACTTTAAAATTCGTTTTGATCTATCAATTGATCTTTAAAAATTTTAAATATTTGCAGGAAACTAAAATAACATGTAAGGAACAATTTTCATGCAGAAATCATTTTGATTTTGAAGTACTTAAATTAGGCTTTTAATCGTTACAACAGACTGACGAAAAACGTACAATTTTTGAAAAATACTTGATTTCTCTTAATTTACACTGCCAAATTGCTTCAAATAATTTTTATTAGACACGTAACATCTATATCTAACTTTGGAATCAAAAATCATTACAATGAGATTTTTGTAGAATTAATTAAAATTCTTTAAAATTCTGCTTCCCTACTTGAAAAACCTAGGACTGAACCGATTATGGACTTAACTACTTTTTTTCATCATTTTGCGGCAAGGGCTAATTTATTTAGCATGAATCACACTTTATATATTAAAAATAAAATTCGGATATAAATTTTAGCAATTAAAAACAAATTTATGAAAACTTTTTCCCCAAATCACAACACAAATATCAATATTTTAGCATAACTAGCTATCTATGCTTATTTCAGTTTATTTTGTGTTATTTCTTTTTGTGTTCTTGTTTTGGATCCATTTAAAATTAAGATATGAAAGAGTATTATTAATCTAGGAAAAGAAAGGTTATAGGAATTTCTTATCTCGTCTTAATCTTGGTACAAAAGTGTGGACTTGGCTTTATATACTAGTTGTGCCAATTTTTTTCCTTTCCTCCTTTTTTTTTTTCTTTTCTACTTATTTTTCTCTTATGTTTTAGATCAGCGGACAGATGAAATTCAG
Source organism: Heliamphora pulchella (assembly GCA_032270985.1). Classification (NCBI taxonomy): domain Eukaryota; kingdom Viridiplantae; phylum Streptophyta; class Magnoliopsida; order Ericales; family Sarraceniaceae; genus Heliamphora; species Heliamphora pulchella. The sequence goes on from JAULJZ010154830.1 coordinate 8,037, forward strand.
AAGGAGAAGGGCTAGTCTTCTTATTTATAAGGGTGCTTGCCTTGTAGGTGAAGCCGCGTTGGCATAAGACAAAACAAGCTACTTGGGAATAAGCTTTGGAAACAAACAAAGTTTTAATTTCCAAGTGTTTTCGACCGGTTTTAATTTTCTTTTCTTTTTTTCTATTATTCTTTAAAGAATTTTTTTTTTTTTGGTATGAAACTTTGACAAAAAGCTTAAAGTGGAATTATTAAGCTTAATTCTTAAAATTAATGATTTTAAGCTTAATTTTTGAAATTAGTAGTTTTTAAACTAAATTTTGAGCTTTTAAATTTACATTGAACTTAAACTTGTTCTTTTATTTTAATCTTGGGTCTAAACTTGTGATTATCTATTTTTATTGGTTTAAAACATATTGGGCTTAAAAGAACCTAAACAGCTTAATTAGGTTTTTCATGAAGATCTCGATTCTAATATTTTGTTTTTAGTTTGTGTTTTTATATGAAATTGACTTAAGTCTTTAACTTAATGCATTATTCATTTCTTAACTAAGTGACTTAAAAAACGGGTATCTACATATATTATTTTAGATTTTCAATAAATTGAGTTGAGAAAAAATACATATATAATTCTAATTAATTATATTATATTAACTAAGTGGACATGTGTTGAGTTACTGGAATAATAAATTGTGATTTATTATGTGGTAGTAGAAAATTTTAATTATATATTTTTTGAAATGTAAATTTAATTATAAGTTATGTTGGGCAAAGTGTAAAAGCATATAAAGATATATAAATATATATTTGAGCAATATTAATTGATGGACCTTTCTAGAGAATTCTAATAAAGGAAAAAGAAAAATTATAAATTATGAAAGAGGCCCATTTTTTTCTCTCTCCCAACGGAACCCCTCCCCTTTACGATTTATCTTCTTCTCTTGATTTCATGGAGATTGTAGCGGAAGTGTGTGGGAACTTCTAGAAAGTCCAAAGGGAAAGAAGAGCAAAATATATAAAAGGGGCCAAACAACCCTCCGCCTGTCCTTCCCGCCGGTTACCTCCTCATCCTGTTCTCGCTTTTTTTTTTTTCCCCATGAAAAAACCACCAAACCCTTAAACCGTAATTTCCTCACAAAAATTGGAGAGTTTAACACTAAATTAGAGGCTACCAATGGTGGAATCTAATAACTTTTTAGAAAGAACAAGCGATTGAAGCTCCAAGGAGTAAAAATTTCCATGGTGGCCAAAAATCATAGGGTTGGATATTTTGGCATATTTCGACACTTTGAGACTCCACAAGGTAGGATTTAGACTATCTTTTGTGAAATATATTGATTTGTGTTGAATTTGTTAAATTCTAATTTAAATTTAATTAAAACTACGATTTTGATTGATGAATGAGATATGTATCTATGTGGGTTGAATCCATGTGGTTGATTTCACGAAAGATTAAAGTTATGGAGCAAGATTTAAATGTTTAAGAGTAATTTGAGTTTCAAAAATAAAAACTATAATTGATTAGGTTGTTGATTATATACTTGAAACTTTAGTTTTTTTAAGTTTTAAAATATGATACTTCTTTCAATTAACGAAAGTGATGAATGCATCAAAAAAGATAACTAGCTCCAAAGCAAGAGTTGTAGTTATCCGCATGGAATTGAAGTCATTCATAAAAAGAATGACCAGCAGTTGAAGTCATCTAAGAGAAGAATAACCAGCTCAAAGCAAGAGCTTTGGTCATCCACAAGAAATTAAGGTCATTCACAAGCAGTTATAAATGCTCAACTCAATGATTTGTCATCCAAAGTTAAAGGGTGACACTTTGTTAAAATAAAGTTGTAGTTTATACTCTTTTCCATTGTTTAAGGATTTTTCACACATCATTTTTTTAGCAAGGTTTTAATAAACAAATCTAAAGACACTCATCAACATTAATTATAGCTGATGCCATACTATTGTAGTCTATTTTTTTCACCAAAAAATTTTATTTTATAGAATTTTTTTTTAGTAAAATTTTAATGAGGCATATTGTTAGTATATAGTTATATAAGAGGGGGTGTTACAAATAATAAGCTATAACCATAAACAATAAATAATTGTTATAGTATAATTAATAAATGTTAGAGACTTTGGAAGTTGGCATAGTATCAAAACTGAAGGCTTTTTATCTTCTATTTTCTCTATAAAAGGAAAATGCATTGCATTGAAAGGGAGAAAAAATTGTAAGAAGCAATAATCAAATTTGCAGACAAATATACAAATGGTCCTTGAGATCAATGATATCTAACTATTCCTAAAAACAAGTTATTTTATATTTTTAAGTTTAGCATATTATTTACTTATTACAATGTTAAAAAATTTACTATTACTTTTACAATTATTTTGTGTTTTTAAGTTTAACATTTTATTTATTTATTGTAAAATTCTTAAATTATTACATATGTTCTTGAAGAATTAGCTATTTTATATTTTTTAGTTCAGCATTTTATTTACTTATTGCAAAGTTCTTAAAATTATTATTACTTTTACAATTAATTTGTATTATCTTTCCCTTTGGTCGCTATTTTGCCCAGCACCTTAGAGTATCTCAAGGAGGCTCGGTATCCAGCCTCTTTCGCCATTTTGAGCCATATGCAAATATTTGGCCTCCAACAGGCTCCTTATTGTTCTCGCCAGTTTAGAGAAGTAAAAAATGACTCTCCATTTCTAGTGAACTCTCCAAAAATTTGAGGAGCTAAAATATTAATAAAAATTTAGTTTTTTTAACTAAATAAATTTAAAAAGCTTTAAACATAATTTTAAAATATATACATAATTATGTCAATTAAATTATAATTGACGATGATCGGTCAGTCGTGGCCTAATAGTTGAGTAGGTCATGAAGACTGAGTGGGTCACTCGGTAGAACTGAGTAGACAACCGGGTACCGTAACTACCACTGGTAATTAGGGCCCTGCTCCCACCTTTAACACGTCAAGCGGATTCCTCGGGATACGAAGTGATCCCTTAGGCGTGATGCGAGGGATTCAACAAGATCAACACCGAAATCCACTATATAAGCAAAGCAAGCTCCTCTGTTACATGTATGAAAAATTAAATCTTTACATTCCAGTCAATTGAGATTTTATAAAAACTGACTTAAGCATCGGAATATAACCGGCCAACACTCCAACGGTGTTAGTTTCTGGCGCCTGACCTTTCATATCCAATCGGATCAGGCCTAGGATTCAGCATTCTACCCAATCTGCTCGAGTCAATTATTGAAGTATCATCAATTGGCGTTGTTTGTGGGAATCGATTTCATCAATACACTCGATGATGAAAACGAGAGCCATGACCTCCGACAACAACTGACAGCGCCTACTTACAGTGGAGGGTGCGGCCAATCCACGCATCGATCAGCAACTAGCTAACTTGATCCATATGGTCCAAGAACTAGCACAACAAACACACACTTTCTACCAAAGGTTTAAGGCTCAATCAGCGAAACCCTCACCGATCCACACTAGCCTCCTTAATCCTAAAGGGGCAAATCCCATGCCCTCAAACCATGGGGGGTTGGGCCAGCCCGACCCCACTAGTAATGATGCTCTTCCTTGCCAGGGGTAGGGAGCTAGGGAAAACGCCAACAACCACCATGACCAAGAAGAGGTGGAGAGCCGACAAGTAAGCCCAGGGATCAAGGATCCTCCTTCTATTGGGAAAGTCTATCCAGATATTAGGTCCGAGGTCATCGCCACGATCGAGCTCGAAATGAGACAAACGAGGGAGCAGCTTCAAAATGTTGTAGAGGCTGTAAAAGGCAAGAAGACCGGTGGTGCGGACGAGCTCGTGCAAAGAATCGACTTCCCATTCTCATCCATAATTATGATGGAACCCCTACCCTCGAAGTTCAAAATGCCCCAGATAGAAGCGTTCGACGAAACGAAAAGCCCACTGGATCATTTGGAAACTTATAAAGCCTTCATGCATCTCCATGCAGTTCCCAACGAGATCATGTGCCGAGCATTCCCCACTACCCTTAAATGGTCAGCCTGCGTCTGGTTTAGTTGCCTCAAGCCAAGATCCATCAACACGTTTTCACAGCTCAGCAAACTGTTCATAGGATACTTCATCGGAGGACAGAGGCAAGCTGTTCCATGCAGTTCCCAACGAGATCATGTGTCGAGCGTTCCCCACTACACTGAAAGGGTTAGCCCGCGTCTCGTTCAGTCGCCTCCAGCCAGGATCCATCATCACATTTACACAGCTCAACAAACTGTTCAATGCAGTTCCCGAAGAGATCATGTGCTATGTGTTCCCCACCACCGTGAAAGGGTCAGCCCGCATCTGGTTCAGTCACCTCAAGCCAAGATCCATCAACACATTTACACAGCTCAGCAAACTATTCATAGGGCACTTCATCGGAGGACAGAGGCAATGCCGATCAGCCACCTACCTACTGAACATCAAGAAGGCTAACATAGAGTTGCTCAGGGACTACGTGTCCAGGTTTAATACGGAGGCATTCCAGGTCGACAACATTGATGACAAGGTGGCTCTAGCAGCATTTATGAGGGGCTTACAACTCACCAAGTTCATGTTCTCCCTGTCCAAAGCACCACCCGAAAGCATGGCCGAGCTGATGGCCACAGCTTAGAGGCACTTGAACGCAGAAGATGCAATGAACGCTCGAAAAGATAAAGCCATGCCCGAGCCAGAAAAGAAGCATGAGCGTCATCAACCAAGCGAACCAGACCGACCGAGAAGGCCGAGAGAAACTAAAAAGCCCAACCTCGGGCATTTAGATAGCAAAAAATTGTGAATTCCCCCCAACCGATTCGAGAGGTATACTCCCTTAAACACACTCGCTGACCAGGTTCTGCTACAGATACGCTACGACCCAAATCTAAAGTGGCCAAAAAAGTTGAAGACCACACCAAACCGGAGGAACCAGGACAAACGTTGCAGGTTCCACAGGAACCACGAAAATAACACTAAAGACTGTTTTGATCTAAAGGAACAAATAGAAGCACTAATCTGAAAAGGCTAGCTACGTCAATTCGTGGCTAACCGACTGGGCAAGGAAGAGCCAAGAAGAAGGAACCTCAGGTAAATTAGGAGATGGCTAGAGAGGTTTGAGTGATAGCTGATGGATTCGTAGGTGGAGGTAACACCAGCTCATCAAGACGAGCACATTCAAGAAGGCTGCGAGCAGAGATCCCGATGGAAGTCCTTATCACTAATTGCTCGGTAAGGAGCAAGGTGGACGGAAGGGTGGAGGTGATCACCTTCTCGAACCACGATAGAGAAGGGATTCAGCATCCTCACGATGATCCGCTAGTATTCACGATGGTACTGGCCAATTCCTAACTGCAGAGGATACTAATAGACAATGAGAGCTCAGCGAATATCCTATTCATAAAAGCTTTTGATCAGCTTAACATTAATAGAAACCGGTTGACCCCAGATCGGTCCCCCTGGTGGGGTTTACTAGAGAAATAATCTAACCCTTCGGTGCCATCGAGCTGCCTCTAGCCATGGGGGTCAGCCCGAATCAGTCCACCCGACAGATCACGTTCCTGGTTATTGACTGTCCCTCACCACATAACGCCATACTGGAAAGAACAGCCCTCAACCTTTTCAGGGCGATCACATCAATGTTCAGCCTAACCATGAAGTTCCCAACTCCACATGGAATCAAACAACTTAGGGCTAATCAATTTGCTGCTAGAGAATGCTATGTTGCCTCCCTCAGAGGCCCAAACAGAAAGGAATTGTTAGCCATTAAAACATTGGAATCCCAAGAAGAAATCAGGAGGGAGAGATTAAAACCGACTAAACAGCTCCTTAGTCTTCCCCTCGACTCAAACTGACCAAAGCAAAAGGTATTTGTCGGTAGTCTTCTACCTGAAATCGAGCAGCAGCAGCAGCTGTTGCAGTATCTCATGCGCCATAGGGAGGTGTTCACCTGGACACATGAAGACATGCTAGGCATATGAGTAGAGATTATGGAACATAGACTCAACGTGAACACAAGAATGATAACCCGTGTTCTTGAAATTAATAAGAATACGACACATCCAATTTAGTTTTCCAACTCAGTTGTTTTAAGCTTCCCAAAATAATATAAAATCTGAAAAGTTATTCCTAACGAAGCCTTGTAAATAAAATTTAAATCAGAAATTAAGGGTAAAATTTACAAAAATTTTTGATAATCACAAAAAAAAAAAAATTGTAAACATGTGGTTAAAAAAATTTCTTTAGAATTCCGTCAACACGATAATTCACAAAATAGCATTAAAAATTTATATTAATTTTTGAGAATTTTTGTAAACAAAAAATTTTATGTCAAAAAAATTTTAAAAATACGAAATACCCACAGATATGACACATATGGTAACGTGTCAATTACTCCAACTGAGTAAGCTAATTCTCCAACGCGCTAACAATCGGGACACCGAATTGTCGCTTAAGAAGTTAGCTATAAATTTGTTAGGATTAGCCTTATATTTCAAATATTAAGGGAGAGAATTAGACTCAGCAACCACCACCACCACTGGTAAATCATCACCACACCTCTCATCCCCTTTGAAACCACTGGTACCTCCCCACCATCACTATAATTACTCACCACCACCCATGGCCACTACCTGTAGCCACCATCCTCTGGACACCTTTTTCGACCACCATACGTCACCACCAAACCACCCGAAGCCTTCACAAGCCATCCCAAAAACATGCACCGATAAAACAATTTTGAAAATTTTCTGAAACAGTCCAACTGACCAAATTTAGACACCCACCGCCACCACCTCAGACCTCCGTTTCAATCACCGTAAGTTTGAGTAGACTCATCTCACGGCTACTTATGCGTAACTGCAAACGGCCATCAAAATCAACGTTCGGATTGTCCGAACAAGCGTCCCAAAGTTGGACAAAAATAACTGCTGCAAAACCGAGTACGCTCGCCAAGTGCGCACTGTGTATGAAACGCGTGCAAGGGAAATTTTATTTTGTTGGGAACCATGTTATTGTATATTGATATTGTATAATAATAATAATAGTAATAATAATAATAATAATAAGAGAAATATTATTGGTTTTAATAAAAATAACATTTTTTGAAAAGTTAATTTGATAATTTACTATAAGTTAATGAAATCATTTTTTTTAAAAGATAAAAGTTAAATAATAATAATAATAATAATAATAAAAAATAAATAAATAATGTATTTAAATGATACATTTAATAATAAGGAGTAAATTTTATTAGTTGAGAAAATTTATAAAAATTATCAAAAATTAATACAAGTATTTAATATAAATTAAATATTTTTTATGAAAAGCTTAATAAAATATTTTAAATGTAAAAACAACAAATTTTATGAATGTTTAGACTAAAAATTTGAATGTAAAGTAAATTAGAAGATTTTGTGAAATAAATTAAACTTAAGGAATTTTCCTAAATATTATTTGACCTTAATAAATAAAGAAAATAGGATGTTTCTTATTAGAAATATATTTTACAAACTATTTTATAAAAATAATTCTAAGTATACCTTATATTTTTAAGAAAACTATTAAAATTAATTAGTAAGATTTAAAAATATATATATTCTCTTGAATCAAGAAAGTTTTTACTAAATTTTATTTGAAAATTTTAAATCAATAATTAAATAAAAATATGTAATGACGAAAGAGTACCATCCCATACTTACGTGTAAATTGAATTCTTGTTAGGAACGGAGATCGTGTCGTCAGAAGATTAGAAGTTAGAGTAAAGAATGAAGAGATAATTCGGTACTCTAAAGTCCAAGAGAGAATACTTAATATTATTTTGAACAGAAATGCGCAAATTTTCTTTAAACTTGCTTTAGATTCAAATTTTGAAACATGTGAACTTGTGATAACATGATCTTTTTACGTTCAAATGGCATAATATTTTTAATTATGCTATCTATATCTTTTGAAAAGCATATGAATTTGTGATAGTACGATCATTTATACTCAAAGGCTACGATAATTGCAAATATGATATCTGTACGATTTGAAAAACATGTGCTTGTAAAAGAAGAGTTTTGACAATATTATAGTATACGGTTTCAAAGTGTCAAGTTATAAGGATTTTCAGTTTTTTATATCCCGTTAGGAGAGGTTACACAAGTATGGATTTGTTTGTCCCTAAAGGGAAGATTTCCCATTAAGCGGAGATTATTACTTTAAAGGCTTTCAGGCTAAGTTCTGGGTTATAGCACATGCCACTCGTGTCACTATCTTTTGTTTTAAATCTACAATTATCAGGATCTAAAAGTACAAAGTGTTGCTAAAATGTATCTCAGTACGGATATATAAAGGCACGTATCCACCATATGTATAGTTGTTTTGTTCCTGTAAATGTATAACTCTAGTTTAACTTGTATAATTACGCTTTTGACTGCATAAGTCACATTAGGAATTGGGACCATATAAGTGTTTCATTGTATACTGAAAATTATATTTATAGTATTTAATTTTATTTTTTTTAAAAATAATTTTCATTTTATGAAATCTTAATGAGTAATATATGCAATATCATTTCTTTAAATAATATGTATTGATATCCTTTAATCTGGTGTGTAGAGTACGACTTGCACATAGAAAATCAGATTTTACGATCTTACAGAATATAATTTTTTTTGTTTACATTTTAGATGGAAATGGACATACTATCTGTACGATTATAATACAGAGTTTTAGTAGGCTTGCCTTAGAAGCTTATAAGTTTTGACCAGACTAAATCCTACAGGTGGATTTTATTATTCGGCGGTCAAATAAGTTAAGCGGGATGGTTTAAGGAATTTAAAGATACCGATTAAATTAAATTGTCATTAATTAAATTGAATTGACAGGTATCGAAAATCTTAACGTAGGGAGATGAGTTAGGCATTTAATAATAAGAGCTCAATACAAAATGGTTTTGAGATTATGGCTTAGAGTGCAGTTACAATTTTTTAATAGTGTGAAATGTATTTAAGTATTTGGGTTACACTAAAAGCCTTCTTCATAATTACGTATTTGGGTTACACTAGAGGTTTTCTTTATAATTACTCCATAAGTCCCTGATGTAACCCTATAAATATGCGAGTAGGCTGAACATATTCATAACTTTTCTTTAACACTAAAGCTGATCAGGTTCTGTCAATACGAGTTCTCGAAAGTTTGTAACCCACACTATATTCAGGAATCGCATAAAGAAATACAGTAGAAGATCTGACAAGAGTTTCAATTCATAATCAAAATCGTAGTTGGAGAATCGACCAAAAAGTATTCTTTTAAATTAACTGTGGTTGCACGGATTTTATTTTGATTGTTCGACATCAAAAGTTTTATCTAAAACCCGTTTCGACGATTGCCCGTTTAGTTATTTTTTATCGAAAATTGTTTACAAAAACAATGATCTTAGTAGTTTTTTGCCTCCAACAATTGGTATCAAAGTCATTTCGTGTTTTGTTTACAGTTTATTGAGGGGCCGAGTAGTTTTAGAACTGTGCTAACTTTGTTTTGCAGGTGTTCTAATCCCAATTTAATGATCATCGTATTTTTCATGTCTGATTGAATGGTTTTGTTGATGATTTAATTTTTTTTAATCACGGGGGTTGATCGATAGATTAATTTTTTTCTAGATCAAATGTGAGCCTACGGGATATAAATTTTTGATGTAATAGCAATTATTTATTTTTAAATATCAATTTAGAATATTTAAGAACAGGTTGAATATCCAAGAACACGAAGAACAAGCGGCGACACCGGGGGTGGTTTTGAGTTTTACAGGCCACGGATCGCAGTACTTTTTTTAAAGGTTTTAAAACTATTTTTACCGATGAATTTCTGTAGGATTTATGCATTAAAAATAATAGTAAAAATAAGTCAAAAACAGCAACAAAAATCGATAAAAATAGCCCACCATCGGCGGCTTTTGCAGCAGTGGTTCAAGGCTGATTTTGTTGATTTTTCGAGACGTTTTTGAGACTATTTTGAGCAACTTTTTAGGCATAAAATAGCAGTAAATGTAACTTAAAATACTGGCAAAAAACTATTAAAAAATCAAGCCAAAATAGTGGAGAAAAATAGGCGATGGCGGCTAGCAGTGGCGCTGCAGGTGGCTGTTCGGGACTATATTTTGAGGCTTTTTGGGACTATTTTTCAGGCGTTCTTCGAAGCAACATGTTACTAGATATTAGTGTTATTTTTTTACAAAAGACGGGAACAAAAACACCACAGGAAAAAGCGCAAACGGGCAGCTAAAGTAGGCGACGGCGTAGGGCTATAGCGGCAGCTATTTCAGGGCTCATCGAAAGCTGATTTTCAGGTAGTTTTCATTTTGGTTTTTTGATAGAAAAAAAAAACAATACTTTCCGAGAGCTATTTTTTAGAAAAAACGGCGTCAAAAATAGAGTTCGAGAGTGGCGGCAAAAGCTGCGTGAAAGTGGCGACGACAGTGGTACTGTGGCCGGCAACGGTGGTGTCTTGGTCCGAGCTGTTTTGATCGTGATATTCTGATATGTTTTTTTCTCGTGTGATATATTTATATATCACAGTGTATCAATGGATCCTGATTCAATCAGGATATAAGAAGCTGACTTAGAAAATGATTCTTACAGCTTATCTTCAACAGGTGACTAAAGTTCTTCAGAGTTTCGATTCGATCATAAAATCGAAATATATAAATATCCTATATTTTTATTCAAATGACCTGCGTGGATGATATATATATCTGTTTTATATTTTCCTATTAATTTAATTAATTCAAAAAAAATTGATTTTAATTAAATATTTTGTAATGAAAAATTAAATTAAATTTTTTTTATTAAATGAAAAAACTTTAAATATTTTATTTTTTACAAAATATCATATTTAAGATGATTTTTTTTATATAAAATTGGATATATTGAAAAAACGTAAAAATTAATTCTGAATTTTGAATTAATTAATTAATTATTTATTTAATCTAAATAAATTATTACTTTTTAAAAAATGTGTAACGAAAAATAAAATAATTAAATAGTTTTAATCACTATCTTAACTCAAAAGCTAAAAGTAAAAAATGTGCATATATTAAATTTTATTTGTTGCGTATTAAAATACGAAAATATGATTTGGCAAATCGAAATCTTTCGAATCATGTACACGGAAAGATGTTTGATTCATTCAGATTGTGTAGTTTTCAAAATTAATATATATATTTTAATTAAACAGATTCTTACAACTCTAAAAAATATTTTAAAAATCTAAGTATGAGAGAGAATTTATTCACAAATAAATCTTGCGGTCTCCATCACCAGTTTGTAAGCAATGTAATTAAAATCATGCATGTTGACAATAAAGCCTTCCTTCCTATCGAACAGATTAATTGTGACATCGCTAGTACAAACCTATTTTAGAGATAATTGTCGATAATTATTAGTGTGGATCACTTCTCTATCTGAAGAATTCATTGCGAAGCGATTGATTTGAGATTAGGTGATGGTTAACACTTAACTGTATATAATAATATCGTCTCCATCTGAGTCACTGCTATTATATACTGGATTGAAATTATGTCAACTGTTTAATTTTACATGGCAGGGTCAGTTACCTAGTAGTAAAATTAATAGGAATTGACCTGTTTAGACAAACGATAAATAGCAGACGTCCTCCCATCGAGACATACTATTCACAAAGTACCAGGCTAGGGGCAAATTTTTTTTAAAATGGTATAGGGAACCAAATTAAAATAAATTCAAAGTATTACTCGTCATAATTAACGGTTATTTTTAATTATGTGATAATTAGGAATAAAATGGCTTTCAAATCACTTACGGTTATACTAAAAAAAAAACAAACTAATGATACCAAATTTTGTTGACTAGAAAAGTAACTTGGATATAGTTTTAACTACTAAGGGTATTCTTTCAATACTAGGAAATGTATTTCTTTTTGAAAAAGGTTCTTTCTCTTGGCCGAAAGGCATGAAGAAGAAAAAAATTCAGAAACAGAAAAACACGATTTCCAGGGTAATTAGTGGGCCACATACTAATGTGAAAAAGTCAAAAAGTAGCTTTTTTCACTGCAACCAGACACGACACTAGAAAAAGCTGTGTCTAGTATTTCTCAGAAGGCAAAACAATCAGGGTAATTTATGTTCACTAGTTGTGAAAACATGTTTAGCGGTGTTATCTACAGGTACCTGATGTGTAGATATGGGAGCCACTAATCATGTCTGTAATTTATTGTAGATTCTAGAAAATTCGACAGCTTAGTGATGAGGAGATTTACCTACAAATAGGCAACAATACAAAAGTGACAACAGTTGTAGTGGGAAATGTCACTCTCAATTTTAGTAGAGATCAGATTTTAATATTGAGAGATTATCTTTATGTACCTTCCATTAGAAGGAAATTAGCTTCCGTTTCTAGATTGGTTAAAAAAAGATATTTTGTTTATTTTAATAATTCTGTGGTTATTAAGGATAATAACGGGTTATCTGTTATGATATATTGGTGGATGATCTTTAGGTTATTACTCCAGCCTCTCCTACGCTGCAATTGAATGAATTGAATAACACATCTAATTCACCATATAAGAGAAAGTTTCCTTTTTTAATGAACTAAACGTTTCTTTGACACTTACGCTTGGATCATATTAATCTTAAAAAGATAAACATACTGGTAAAAAATGGACTTTTGAGTTCATTAGAAGTGGAAGCACTTCTAGTATGTGAATTATGCTTAGAGGGTAAGGTGAGAAAGAGGCCCTTTTCGGCCAAAGGCAATAGAGCTAAAGAACCGTTGGAACTAGTTTATTCTGATGTGTGTAGTCCTATGACAACCCGGATTAGAAGTGACTTTGAGTACTTCATCAGTTTTATTGATGACTACTCAAGGTATGGATACATTTACCTGGTGCACCGTAAGTGTGAATACTTTAAGAAATTCAAAGAATTCAAGGCGGAGGCAAAGAAGCATCCAGGTAAAAGTATCAAATTGCTACGATCCAACCGTGTTGGGGAATATATCTCTTTGGAAAGTTTAGGGATTACCTATCAACAGAAGAGAATATATCTCAGTTGACTGCACTATGACTCCACAGCAGAATGGTGTAGCAGAAAGAATAAATAAGACTCTTATGGATATGGTAAGATCCATGATGAGTTATTCAGGTTTACCCGATTCGTTTTGGAGATTCGCATTAGAAACAACGGCTTACATTCTAAACTTGGTATCTTTTAAGTTAGTACCTTTTACTCCCACAGAATTGTGGACTGGGCGTAAGCCTAGTCTGAAACACATTTAGATTTGAGGGTGTCCAGCACATGTGCTGAAAAAGAACGCGGGTAGGATGGAACCGATGACAGAAGTCTATTTCTTTGTGAGATATCGTAAGAGAATGAAGGGTGATCAATTTTATAATCCTAATGATCAGAAAGTCATTGTTAGCACTGATTCCTAATTCTTGGTAGAGGATTATATTATGGACTACAGGCTCAAAAAAATATTGTTGTGAAAGAAATGAGAGGAAAAATCAGTAGAACGAAAGAAGAACCACAAGTCACTAATATCCCATTACCACATCGTAGTGGACAGATTATCGAGACAGGTACAAATCATGAACAGGGTGCTGCTGCACACGATTCAGATTCTACACAGCGTGTTACTGCTAGTACACAGACATAGGTAGTGCCTCGTTGTAGTAGGAGGGTTGTTCATCAACTTGGTCGGTATATGATCTTGGAAAAGCCTTTTGATAGGATCCCGACAGAATTGGATACCAAACCCTGCAACTACAATGAAGCACTTTAGGACAAAGATGCAAATATTTGGCAAAAAATTAAAAAATCTAAGATAGAATCTATGTATTCCAATCAGATCTGAAAACTTGTAGAACCATCCAAAGGAATAAAACACCCATTGAATGCAAGTAGATTTATAAGAGGAAGAGTGGAGCAGACGAGAATGTTGAAACCTTCAAAGATAATCTTGTTGCAAAAGGGTTTACTTAGAAAGAAGGAATCGATTATGAGAAAACCTTTTCGTCGGTAGCCATGCTTAAGTCTATCTAGATTCTCTTATCCATTGCTTCCCATTTCGATTACGAAATCTGGCAAATGGATGTCAAGATAGTTTTCCTTAACGGAAGTCTTGACGAGTGTATCTATACGGTACAATTAGACGGTTTCATAGCGAAGGACCAGAAGCACATGTTATGCAAGTTTAAGAGATTTATTTATAGAATTAAGCAAACATCAAAGTTTTGGAATACTCGGTTTAATCAAGCTATAAAATCTTACGATTTTGACCAAAGTCCAGATGAGTCCTGTATGTACAAGAAGCGTGACGGAAGTGTGGTGGTCTTCCAAATACTTTATGTAAATGATATCTTGCTCATCGAAAACAATGTAGGGGCATTATCTATGGTAAAAGTATGGTTATCTAGATAGTTCGATATGAAAGACTTGGGAGAAGCCAGTCACATTCTTGGTATCAAACTTGTGCGAGATCAAAAATAAAATATGTTGGGCTTATCACAAGCAAAGTATATCGATGATATTCTTGTTCGTTTTAGCATGTAAGATTCTAAGAAATGGTTTCTTCCTTTCAAGCATAGAATTATTCTATCCAAAGAACAGTGTCCTAAGACACCTTATGAGATAGAAAAGATGAAGGCAGTTTCTTATACTTAGCAGTAGAAAACATAATGTATGCTATACTTTGCACTAGACCCGACGTCTACTTTTTTGTTGGCATGGATAGTAAATATTAGTCTAACGTAGGGCAGGAGTATTGGACTGCGATAAAGAATAAAATTAAGTACCTGAAAATGATTTGGGATTATATGTTGATTTACCAGACAGACAATATAATACCATTAGGGTACACTTACTCAAATTTCTAATCAGATAAAAAATTTTGTAAGCCTACCTCAGGATATGTGTTTACCTTGGGAGGTAAAGCTATAATTGGAAAAGTATCAAGCAGTCCTGTATTGCTGATCCCACCATAGAAGCCGAGTACTTGGTAGCTCCTAAAGTAACCAAGGAGGCCGTTTGGCTCAAAAACTTTCTGTTGGATCTAGATGTGGTACCTTCAATTCAATCGGCTATTACAATTTGTTGTTATAATAGAACAGTTTCAAACTCGAAGGAACCAAGAATCCATAAGAAAGAAAAACACATTATGTGAGATCCTGACCCGTTTTCTTTTTCGACGTTTTTCGATGCGCGTTTGGCATTTTTGCTTTAGCATGTTTAGATGCTTCTTGATACATGATCGGGGTTAGATATGCATGCGGGCAGGTTCCTGGGGGCCGAAGGGCATTGCGGTGTGAATTTTAAAAAAATTCAAAAAAAGATATTTTAGAAGCCTATAAATATCAGGAGTTAGATATTTTCAAAATTTTTCCAGTAAGTTTTTTTTTCTCTCTGCCTTCTCTATAAGTTCTCAGGGGCACGGTGCTCGATTTTTTACGATCAGACAATAGATTCCTTCTATTGGCACGGTGGGCTATGCATTCATCTGGTTAAAATTTCATTCTGACGAGGCACGATTTTGCAAGTGGTTTGAGGCGTCAAGTTTTTAACTCACCGAAGTAGGATTTAGACCCTACTATTATATAAGGGTGCTACGTGTAATTGTGTATGTTTTTAACGGTTAGATTGCTATAGATCTGATTTTGTATCAAGTTGGACTTTTGGGATAAAAACCCATTTTTGGCAATTTCGGTGGATGAAATCGGGTGTCGGGTGTTTCTTTCGTGGTCTTGGTGTTAGACCTAGGCGTGTGGATGTCCGATGGTGTTGGATGGGAGTTTAGAGGCTCTGATTCGAGGTTTGGAGGTTGAAACCATAGCTTAAAAATGATTTCTTGGCTTGGTCAATCGATTAGACTCTAGGTTCAGTCGACTGGATCATAGTTTCTTAGGTTCAGTCGACTGAACTCATGGGATCAGTCGACTGAACTGTGTGTTTGGCATTTTAGGGCTTTTCCAGTGTGTTTTTCAGTCGACTAGGGGTTGGGTCTAGTCGACTGAAGTTATGGGCTATGTGTTGGTGGTTTTGGTGGTTGGTCTCTTGGTTTCTAATTGGTTTTCAATAGTATTTGGTTGATTGATTATGGGGTTAGTCAATTAAAATATTGTTGGATGCCTTTAGGGGTTCAGTTGGTCGAGTTGTGGCCTTGAGAGTCGTGTCGTGGCTTCGGATGTTCGTTTAGGTGTCGTCCTTGGGGGTGGCATGCATGATTAGATGCGGGTTGTCGGGGCACGGATGTGTGCGTACTGGTTATGTGCATGGTGCTTGCGCATTGTTGGTTATGGGGAGAGTTAGGGACCGTTGCACCTTTGGAGAAAAGGGTGGTGTTAGTGACCTCATGGTGTGAGGGGTTTGGTGTAGCCTTCCAGTTAGGCTTGATTGTGTGGGTTGTCGGTTGTCCCTGTGAGTGTATGTCGGATTTTGTGACAGGTGATGTCACGGTTTGAGGTTATATGGCTACGTGCATTTATAGTTGGCTTTATGCATTTATAACTGTGGTTTATTATGCATAGATTATGTAAGTGGATTACATAGTTTTGGTATCGTTATGTGTACCGTAGTTGCATACTTTAAAACTCAAAAATTTTGTAGGCATGGTTATGTGGAATATGAGGAACGGATGCATGTTGCATGAGTTGTAAGTGTTATGTGGGTCGCGTGTGTAACATGTGACGTGATTTATGTAACGTAGTGATAGTACGTGATTTTATGCATTTAAATCCTAATTAGGTTATGCATAGGTGTATGAAATGAGATAGTGGACATGTGATTCGGTAAATGTTAGCTCTGGCTGACGGTGTGTTCGATAGGGTTGCGGTCCCTCGGTAAAAGTCCGTAAATGTGTATTATGTAGGGTTGCGGTCCTTCGGTTATAGTCCGGGAAGGTTAGGGCTGTGGTCCTTCGGTTGTAGTCCAAGAAGGTTAGGGCTGAGATCCTTCGGTGATAGTCCGTAAAGGTGCATTTGGTAGGGCTGAGGTCCTTCGGTGATAGTCCGTAAAGGTGCATTAATGGGGCTGCGGTCCATTGGTGAAAATTCGAGAAAGTACATAGATTGCATGAATTGCATTATGGGACGGGTAGACCAATTTTCAAATTATTTTTAAGAGTCGTGTGAATCACGATCTAAAAACCTTTTTTCAACTATTTTCAAGGCTCATGTGAGTGAGTCAAAAGATGGTTTATATCATCGCTTTCCCGTTTGCATGTGAAAATTATTTTAAAGGCTTGAAAGAGAGTCTAAATCTACACATCGTTTTCCTAGCATATTTAGCTTATATTGCATGCTGTCTAGTTCCTGCTGAGCCTTGGCTCATGACGTGAGATTTGATTTTCTTCAGGTACCGGTCATGCAGGTTGATCTGGAGGTGCTGGAGAGGTAGAAGAGTTGTAGTCTTCCTTTTTGTTCTTTTGTTACATGTATGTTGTAACATGTTTTTTCTGGTGTTGGAATCGTATAATGTATGTCGTTTGGCGATTATATACAATGCATGTATGCTTTATATTAAGAGTGTATTCTCAGGTTGGTTGTTTGTGGGTATTTCACGTGACCTGGAGTTTGGGGCGTGACAGATTGGTATCAGAGCTCTGGTTTTGAATACCTAAGAGCCTTGGGAAGAGGTTGCATCACCGTGTGAGGTTAATTGCGTGTACTTGATTACATGTGTTTAGATGCTTTGATAACATGAACGTGTCAACATGTTAGATATGTGAATGATGTGTATATATGAGCATGGGGGTTGAATCTTACGAGTGATAGTCATGTCTTTGGGCGTTTGGATTATCAAACTTGGGAACCAAGTTACAAACGCGTTTAGCTGACGTGATTCCTAGCAGGGAATCTGAGTAGGTTATCCAGATTGATGTGTCATTCTTGTTGGTTCTCCTCGGCATGTAGGGTTTTGTTTATCATGAACCTATGTGCTTATGTGTTAGCATGTTTATGTGGTTTATGCTTATGTGCTGCATCTCATGTTCTGTCTTTTTCATATAGACGCAATGTCTACGAGACGAGGGCGAGGCCGTGGTCGAGGTTGTGGCCATGGTGTTGGCCAAGGGGATGTTCCTATCCTTGATACTGGGGATGCAAATGCTCCCCTAGGACCGATGGACGCAACAGAGTTGTTACGTGTGCTGGTAGGTTCTATCCGGCAATTAGTTAGAGGTGAGATTGTTAGAGAGAGAGAGGGAGTGCCTGAGGTGAGGGCTACAGTAGCGATGCGGGAGTTCAGGCGCATGGATCCGCCTACCTTTGCTGGAAATCTTGATCCTATTGTGGTGACGAAGTGGCTGGAGTTAGTGACTCGAATCCTTGACACGTTGCCGATTGTGGAGGATGAGTTACGAGTTTCTTTTGCCGCCTTTCAGCTGAGAGGAAATGCTCACGCGTGGTGGAGATATGCCAGGACCACAGTAAAGGTCACATCGGCAGCCTTTATAGGAGTGTTTCTGAAGAAATACTTCCCGGATTCAAAGAGGAATTTGTACAGGGAGGAGTTCTATACTCTTACCTAGGGGGCCATGGATGTCATGCAGTATGAGGCCAGGTTTACGTGCTTGTCCCGGTTTGCTCAAGATTTGGCGAGCACGGACGAGCTGCGATCGATGAGTTTTGAACAGGGCTTGAGGCCAGCAATCAGGGAGCGTGTGGTTACATTGGGGCTTCGTGTCTTCACAGAGCTGGTGGAGGTAGCAGCGAGGGTGGAGAACACTATGACTGAGATCTGAGCTTCTGTCAAGACACCTCAGGGAGGGATAGAGGAGCAGACAGATGGGCATTCTAGCAAGAGGCAGAAGTTCTCTGGTTCTAGCTTTCACCCATCTGGGTTACCACAGCAGTTCTCTGCACCAGCACCATCAGTAGTTTCATCTAGGAGGTTAGAGTAGAGGGAGTTAATTTGCTATCAGTGTAGACAGTCGGGGCATCGTGTGTCAGAGTGCCTACAGCCAAAATTGTCCCAGGGTTCATGGATTCAGTCATAGGGGAGAGAGTTACAGATTTGCTATGGAAGTGGCCAGCCTGGACATGTTCGCAGGAACAGTCCCCAGAGAGAGGGTATACCGAGTACAGTGAGCACACTAGAGGGTTCATTTGTACAGGAGCGACAGCAGTATCCTGCAGTTCAAACTCCCCGAATGGCAGATGGGAGTACATCAGTTCGGTTAATGAGATAGCCGACAGCACCGAGTTATGGTGGACAAGGCAGAGCAACACTGCCACGAGCTTATGCCCTCGTAGCTCCCGGTTCATCTAGGGCACCGGTCGTGCTGAATGATGCAGATATGTCTTCAGCGAGCAGAGGTACTTTATGATTCTGCAGGTTATGGGCCAGTTCCTTTCTTGCATCTATTTGGGAGTTGGTGATAGATTCCGTGGGTGGTGTGCTGTTGTTGAGGCAGTGGCTGGTGATGATGTGAGGTTGGGGTGAGTTGTAGATCCCGTGTCTTTGAGATAGTTAGCTATTGTTTAGGATGCTTGACCTTGTTTGACTATATCCTAGGAATGGTTTGGTTGACCATCTCGTATGTCTGTCTCGATTGCTATCGACGTGGTTGTTTCTTTTGATCTTGAGTTGAATTTCGGGGGCAAAATTCCTTTAAGGAGGTAGAGTTGTGAGACCCTGACCCATTTTCTTTTTCGTCGTTTTTCGACGCGCGTTTAGCGTTTTTTCTTTAGCATGTTTAGATGCTTCCTGATGCATGATCAGGGTTAGATATGTATGCGGACAGGTTCCTGGGGGCCGTGGGGCGTTGTAGTGCAAATTTTGAAAAACTTCAAAAAAATATATTTTAGAGGCTTATAAATATTTAGAGTTAGATATTTTCAAAAGATATTTTCACAACTTCTCTAGTAAGTTTTCTTTTTCTCTCTACCTTCTCTCTAAGTTCACGGGGGCCCGGGGATCGATTTTTTACGATTAGACAGTGGATTCCTACTATTGGCACGGTGGGCTACGCGTTTATCCGGACAGAATTCTATTCTGGCGAGGCTCGATTTTGCACGTGATTTGAGGCGTCGAGTTTTTAACTCACCGAGGTAGGATTCTAGACCCTACTGCTGTATAAGGGTGCTACGTGTAATCGTGTGCGTTTTTAATAATTAGATTGCTATAGATCTAATTTTGTATCAAGTTGGGTTTTTGGGCTAAAAACCCATTTTTCGGCGATTTCAGTGGATGGAATCGGGTGTCGAGTGTTTCTTTTTTGGTTTTGGTGTTAGGCCTAGGTGTGTGGATGTTCGAGGGTGTTGGATGGGAGTTTGGAGGCTCCGATTCGAGGTTTGGAGGTTGAAACCGTAGCTTAAAAATGGTTTCTAGGCTTAGTCAGTCGATTGGACTCATAGGTTCAGTCGACTGGATCATAGTTTCTTAGATTCAGTCGACTAAACTAATGGGGTCAGTCGACTGAACTGTGTGTTCGGCCTTTTGGGGCTTTTCCAGTGTGTTTTTCAGTTGACTGAGGGTTGGTTGGGTCCAATCGACTAAAGTACTGGGGTGTGTGTTGGTGGTTTTGGTGATTGGTCTCTTGGTTTCCAATTGGTTTTCAATAGTATTCAGTTGATTGATTATGGAGTTAGTCAATTGAAATACTGTTTGATGACTTTAGGGGTTCGACTGGTCAGGTTATGGCCTTGGGAGTCGTGTATGTTAGCCCAAGAGCTTCTTAATTTGATTTTGATGATTTTCATAATTCATTTTCTAAGAATAAATATCTTTAAATGGATAATATTTCATATTTTCAAAATGAAAGTGTTAACACATTTTGAACAATTAAAGTTGACACCTTAG
>JAULJZ010154838.1:0-28827 GCA_032270985.1 Heliamphora pulchella
TACACACAAAGTGTACTGGCACAGAGAGTCAGAACAATAGACGACGCTATTATCTGTTCCCCGTAACCAAGACAGGCGTACTAAAACTCTGTGGCACAGTCGTACCGATGGTATGTCCATTTCTATCTAAACTGTGAACATAAAACTTATATTCTGCAAGAATCTAAAATTTGATTTTTTGTGTGTAAACGTACTCTACACATCAGATTAAATACTATTCAGAATATTGGACATCCATGTATAACAAAGAAATGATATGCATACATTACTAAAAAAAATTCTCATAAAATAAAAAATTAATTTTATTAAAAAAAATAAAATTAAATACTAAAAACATAATTTTCAGTATATCAAACTTAACGGTCCGACCTCTCTAAAGTCCCATTTACTAGTGAAACCGCTCGGAACTATTCTTGATTTTAGTAAGCTGTAGAGGTGGTGATGTTGATCTGAAGAATCTAACCAGGAGTCGTACTGGCAATTCCACCAATAGTCACATGAGAGGGAACAGCTGTCATTGTGACCCTTGGGGTGCTCTCATAACGGCGGATGGAGGATGGCAGCGTTGCTTCAATTTTTGAGGGCCTCGTTATACTCACCAAATTGACACGTGGCATTCATTACGCGGGCCAAACCTTCCTTCCACACGCCCCAATTCAGTCCGTAGATTTTTTGTTTCTTAGCGAAATCTCAGTCGTCTAAATATGAAGCGCCTTCATAACTTTTGAAATTCGCATTTTCTTAATCGTTCGTCTGTTCGATCATTCACCGTCGTTTGGGGAGAGCTTTTGCGTTTTCTCAAGGCGCTCATTTTGGGAGGATTCATTTTGACTGATTTAATTCGAGTATTCTTCTTCCTCCCTTTTCTTTCTTTCAGGATTATCACTCCAAACTTTTGTTGCGGTTGCACTTTCGCGAATTGTTTTAGTCATTTATAGTATTTGAAACACGTTAGGGATTCCCCATTGTTTTTCACACGTTGGTGCCCTAGAAATCAGTCAATTTAGGGTTTAGTATTTGATTCCAGACTCGGTTCATTTAAGAACCCCACACTGGAGGAGGAGTCAGCTTGTTCTGACCTAACGGGAGAGGTCTGCTTTTTCTGAGGGTGCGTGTAACACCTCAACGCAGGAAAGTGTTATTAGAAAATAATTATAAATAAAAGATTTTTTATATATATAATTAATATTGTAAAATCACAAAATATTATTTTATTGAGTTAGAAAACTCCACAAGTCAAGAGATATTCTAAAGTAATAAATATGTACATATTTATAGGAATTACAAAAAGAAAAATGTACAAGGGTTTTGGCTTCCGCTACACCAACCATAAGCCATATAATCATCTAGGATATCTCATAGTGGACTAGACTTCTATTTCAACAACTTGAAAATTTTTGTGAGTGTTACTATCTATAGAAGTAGAAATAAGTAAAATAATTGAGAAATAATTATGGATCAAGAGCAATTTTAATTCAACATGAATTTTTCCAACATAATCTCATAATAGAGAAAAGTCATTTCATAAATCGTACTACTTGTAACATTCTTCAATTGACAAGAATAATATTTCTAAATATTACGTTTCATAACAAGTAAAACTAAATCCATTAAGTATGCCAAATAGTTGTTTAATCTCACAACCAGGAGTTGTTAACGGTACCGTTTTGACTCCACGACAAGATCACATATTTATCTACCATGTTGTGTACAGTAATAGGCAATTTATATACCATGTATGTGTACATTCAGACAGCCAATTTATATACTCTCCTTGTATACAGTAATGAAAAAATGATGCACAACCAAGTTTTCACGCACTAGGTAACCTCCTAGGTATCCAAACAACAATAACATATATGTATTTGAACTACCAAAATCATTTTTCTCAAACAGTGCTTTCATAATATCTTAATCAATTTTGAAATAACATTTTAACAAAGTACATATTTTAACTAAAAATAATAATTATATTATAACATTTGCTCAATATAACTCGAAAATACTATTTTAATTTTTATTTTTATGAAAGAACACACCCACCTTAAAAAAAAAAAAACCAAAATTGCACTAACCGATATTTTCAACTATGTGATACAAAATTAGCTGTTGAAGTACCCTTTTCCAATCCTAAAATATGAACAATGTGACAAAATTAAAATTACAATGCATCACTCAGATATAAATTAAGCCTGATACTTAGATGTAATTAAAATGTACGTGTATATATAAAATGATTAGAACAATACTTAATTTATTTGTTCAACTCACACTCATTTAATTAAATAAAATATAACTAGAGTATAAAATAATAAAATAAGCTTATTATACATGATTAAATATTTTAGTCAGTAACCAATTATTAGGGGTGTCCAAAAAATTGAAAAAATTGAAGAACCGGTCCGAACCGGACCAATCCGTACGGATTGGTTCGGTTTTATTTTGAATTAGTTTGGTTCCAATTTTAAAAATATGTAAATCGTAGACTACGATTCGGTTCACGAATTTTAGTTTACGGTTCCGGTCCTGAACTGAATCGGACCGTAATATTTAATTTAATATATATTTATATATATAATACATCATATTTAATTATTTGCTGCCTGCTGAATGCTGCTTGCTGCTTTCAACAATTGCTGAATGGGGATCTTCAACAATTTGGAATGTTGCCTGCTGAATGCTGTCTGTTGATAATTGTTTTTTGTTAACAATTTGGACCATGAGCTGTTTTTTATGCTGAAACATGGTTGAATATGAGTTGTTTTTTTTTGTTACCACTCTACTGTTACGGTTTATGTTTATGGAGTTCTACTGTTTTTTTAATGTAGCATATATATATATTTTTTGAGCATTGTATATTAGCGGAACTGTGGTTTTCAACCGGGACCGAACCGTTAATAATAGGTTTGGTTTGGTCTGGTTTCACAAATTACACGGTTTGGTTTGGTCCTAAAATTACTGGAACCGTAGGGATCGGTTTGGTTTTTGATTTTATTCAAAATCGGTCCAAACCGGACCGTGTATTAATAGAGGAACTTGCTGAGTGTTTTTCTTTCTCTCTTTTCTTTTATTATTATTATTATTATTATTATTATTATTATTACAATTTATAACAATTAAGATCAAATACTGAAATTCACCTTATTTAAATGACTATAGATAATAAATAAATTGATCCCGTAAGTTTAATCACAATTTTAGAGACTCCAAAATATGAATTTCGAAAATAAATATATATGAATACAAACTTCAGGAAATCGAATTAGCCCTTGATTTAGGGGAAAAAGCTTAGTAATTGTGAGGTGAAGAACTAATAAAAAAAATACCAAACAAAATTACACATATGGGAAGCATATATATATATATATAATCAACATTTTATAATAAATAATTTCACAGTCTAATCCACTGTAATTACTTACTGAAAGAGAATTATCCCAGCTCCAACTTCTCTTCGTGCTCCTCTTTCTCAATTTTGTGAGTTACTGTCTTTTTTTTTTTCCTTTTCACGCAATTATTCTCCCTCTCTATACATGTATAGATATATTCATATTACCTTTACACGTGCACACACATTATGTATATGCTAGCTCAGTGGCTTGAGTTGTCTTATCCCATATTTATCACCCAGGGTTCAACTTTGGGGCCTCATTCCCCACTTCTTTAGCCAAAAAAAAATAAATAAATTCATATAAATGTGTCACCGAGCATAAAATTGTAACTATTTAGTTTTAACCCTTCACTTTTTAACATTTTACATTTTAACCAAAAAAAAATAGTAATCACGCAGTTAATTCTTTTAACTCGCAGATATGACATTTACCGCAATATATTTTTACTAGCAAGATTATTTATTTATTTTATTATTTATTAATTATTATTTAAAAAAACACAATAAAATAAGAAGGGTCTCATAGTGTACTCCAACGAGTCTGCGATTTTCAATCATGTAGACATCCTAATATGACCAAGTCGAATTTTAGGCACCCGTTTCGAATTCGCTCAAATGACGAAAGTATAAGAATCATGCACAAAGTTACTCCCAAGCAAGCAAAAGCACGCTTATGGCTTAAAACCCAAAAACCTTAAAAACACATTCAGGTTGTGACATTCCCATCCTCACGACCACTACCTTTTTGAAAACCTTAGAACAAGCCGTGTCCTTACTCTCACGGCCGTAACATTTTTAAAATCCTAAACTAAGCTGTGACTTTCTTTGTCACGATCGTTGCTTTTTTATCTAGGCCGCGACCTTTGAAAGTCGCGGTTGTTCTTTTTACCACCATAAAGGTGGCGGTCAACACTGCACAAAAGCAAAAAGGTAGTGACCGTCACTATTACTCCTTTTTGGACAGGTGGCAGCGCCTTAGAAGGGGTCTGTGTTACTCGCTTTACCTATAAATAGGCGTCATTTTTCACAAAAACAGAAGAGGAGAAACACCTGGAGGCTCAAACACTGCCAAAATACTTTCCATTCGTTATTCTCCCATCTATCCTATACTTCCCGAGCTTCGTTCGTGTTCTTACTTACCTCGGAGAAGTTCTTGGAGCATATTTATTGACTTGGAGGGATATTTATACGAGATAATCTTAGAAAATCACGACTCTTCTTAAACCCTCATTTTCTTCCACCGAGGGTGTCGTAGATAAGGTTTTCATTATTTTATTGCTTATTTCTCATTGATTTCAATGCAAGCATTTGTTTCCTTCAAGTTTTAGTACTAGTAGTGTATTCATAACCTTCTGTCTCATATAGTTACATTCGTTTTCATTTTCTTTCGATGCTCACGAGCATATCGAGCACATCACAAAGCTTTTTGATGTTTTGAAACACGATGGTCGCGACCTTCATATGTCACAGCCGTGTGTTTTGTTAAACCCACAGTCACGACCGTGCCATTTTTATAAGAGCTGGTACATTTATGCCTTTCTGTTACTCACAGCTGCAGCATCCTGTTGTTATGGCCATGACATTGTTTTAAGGTTAGAAATGTGAAAACCCTCTTCAAAACTCTTTGTTGTACATTTATTTCAAGATTATATATCTTTTATTGCTTTGTTTAGCATTTTTTTCTTTTTGTATCTCTGTTTAGTCTTCTGTTGGGTAATGAATAATAGATCTGGCTTAAACTAAATGGGTTATGATCTCCATTTTGTACACCTTCATATCTGCATGTTCTGAGGTTATGAAAATATGACAGTCGCATATTTTTTTCTTCACGTTTGTTACGGCCGCGACATCCTTTGGTTATGGCCGCAAGGTTTTGTGAGGCCAGTAACATGAAAATGTATTTTAAGCATTTTGTTGTTCATATTTGATATCCTATACATTTTGTTTAGAGTTATTACTTTCATAGAGGGTAAATGATAGTGGATCTAACCTAATACCAATAGGTTATGGTATTTGTCCAGTATATCCTATTTATTTGAGCCTATTTTAAGTTTTGTGCAATATATATATATATATCCCTTTTTGTACCCTTAAAAATCATGATCGTGACTTTTATTTGTCACGACCGTGAGCTTTTTTTGTCTGTTCTTCGCGGTAGCCCTATATTTGTCACGATCGCTTATTTTGTGACTATTTTTGTCATAGTTGCAACATTTGTTGCTACGACCATGAGTTTTTTATGTTTTCAGTATCTTAAATATGATGTTGTAGTCTATTTTGCTTATTCTGTATAGCTATCTTATAGCATATTAGGGGCAGAAATATTGTTACATAACCCTTAGACAATTATTTGTTAGTTTTATTGCTTATTCGTGTGTTTTTTGCTTTGTTTTGCTTAAACGATACATATGGCATATTTAGAAATAACAACCAAGTTGCATGACCCTAGGAATCATAGTTAGGATTTTGTTTTATTACTTTCTTTTGTTTGAACTCTCTTTAACCTCTCGTTCTGTATTTGTTACCTTTAAAAAGTTTACAATAAGAACCAATATTGACAAAATAGAGGACAACCTTACGGTTGGGCGAAAAAGGTGCCTAACACCTTTTTTTTTGTACCTTAGCCCCCGAACTCTCTTTTTCTCTGGTTACGTTTTTAAAAGATCCATAGCCTTTTTTTTTCTTAGTTTTTTTCAAAAATCAAGTGGCGACTCCATTTTTTAAAAAGGATGCTCAGATATCTTGGACTTTTTTGTTTTAAAATGGAAAAGAATATTTTTATAAAAACAATAGATATCTGGTGCATTTTTCTTCAACAAGGAAAGAAAGAAAAGCATCCGCAGCTTTTTTAGGCGACTCTACTGGGGACTGATTTTTCAAAAAAAAAAAAAAATCACAAGAGGGCTAAACTTGAAATGCCAATGGTTTTTATTGTAAACTTTTCATCGGTATTCGTATTTGCATGTGCATATTTGTGTGCTTAGTTCTCAAACCCCTGCTCTGCCTATCTGATATCTCGGTCAGTTTACTATCTTGAGGCTATGTCGAGGAAGTCAGCAAGCATTCTGGCCACATGCTTCCATAGATGTGGCAAAAAGAGTTATTGCGTATCATTTGACCATGCCTTGCACTATTCCCATCATTGGGAGGCATATTCTTAACTCTATTCAGAAGGTACACTGAATGAAGACTTACCAGCCTTTTCATATGCATATAGATTCTTAGAACCCTTCTTTTAGGATCAATAAATCTCATAAGGTTATGTGATTTTTTTTATGGATGCTTTTGTTTGTATAGTTAGCACCTCCATTAGAATTAGTTTTCGTCCTCCTAAACCGTCGTCGAGAGTGAGTTATTTTGAGTTTAGGCCCAGCCAATGAGTCTTTTGGTTTACGTGAGCCCTTTCAGTTCAAAGACACGGGATAATAGCATCGAGAAGAGAAGAATCTATACGCACTTGGGCCCGATCTCCAAGTGAAAGACTCAGACGTACCAATCAGTTGAGATTACTGATGGTAGACCCAGAACTGACCATGGCTGATATGACGAGGGCAATTCTGAAATTACAATAGATTGTTGAAGGAGTCAATACCATTGTAACAAATCAGGCCAGGATCTAGACTTAGTGTGAGGCTCAAATCTAAGCTTTACAGACCCGTGATGTAGACCCTAACGTGGTTGTTCTGAATGATCCCGAGGATGGTATAGGAGATAACATTTGGGATGATATGTGGAACGCGAGGGAGCCTAACCCGCAGTTGTATTGACTGTCTGATCGAAAATCTCGAAAATCCTAGCCACCAAGGAATTGATCTTGTTTGATAAGGTCGATAAGTTGGAGAAGATTTTAAGGAAAGCCTGAGAAATTGAGGACTATATGCTAGATGTCGAAGGACTTTGTTTATTCCCCGATGGTAAATTGCTCAAAAAATGTAAAATGCCCGATATAGAGAAATTTGACGGGATCGGGGACCCGAGGATCCATCTGAGAATGTACGTGGGGACTCTATTGGTGATGGGTATCAGCGATTAGTTGAAAACTTAGCTTTTCCAATGATCTTTGTCAAGAGCGGCTTAAAAATTGATTTATATCTTTAGACGCTACAAAGACACGAACGTGGGAGGACATCGCTATTTTCTTTGTCAATTAGTACAACTACAACCTCCAGCTTGATGTCACCATTCGGGAACTTGAGACCACCCACTAGGAGGCCAAAGAATCTTTTGTTGAGTTTCTGATCCAGTGGAGGGCTAAGGCAGCCAAGATGGCAAATCAACTCACTTAGAAGGAACAAGTGAGAATGGTGGGGAAGAACTTATAGCCGCAGTTCTGTAAGTATCTAATCACACAACCTTTGATGACATTTGAGCTGGTTTTTGAAGTTGGGACACAGATAGAGGACGCACTACAGTCTAGGGATATTGAGAAGGGAGAACCAAGTCAAAGAACGGTTCGAAAGCCATATGCCAATAATTAGAGCAATGTCAGTAATGCCGTGAGCCGAAGCTATGAAGTGAACTTGCTAAATCCCAACCCGAATCAAGCTAGCCCATCTATCCAGCTAGCTACTCAAAATCAACCTCAAAACCAAAAGAGAACCCTCACCCAACTCACTGTACCCTTAACATCCATCTTAAGCCGTCTGATAGAAAAGGGTCTCCTAAAGCCTTTGGAGCCAACCCCGCCTCCAAATCCTCTACCACCCAAATATAACCCTAGTTAGTACTACGCCTTTCACCAGGGGCACGACCATTTAACCAACGATTGCATGAGGCTTCGGCATGAGATTCAGGACTTGATAAACAACAAAGTGATTCCTCCACCGACTGTCGCTCAGAAATCGAATGTTGCCACCAACCATCTGCCAAACCATGTAAACCTGGAAAATGTGAATGCCGTTGAAGGAGAGTCAGAAGGATTTGATCCCACGGAATTTATAGTCTCCACAACAGAAGCGAATCCAATTATAGTTCTGCCATTTAGTCCAGAAGTACTGCTGCTCGACGACCTTATTCAGGATCTGATAGATGATAGTTTTGATAATTTTTCAATCTTTATCGTCCACGAGAAGAAAGTTCCTCCCCATGTTAACGGTAATAATGAGAAGGGCGAAGAAATCAGACGACTGTGTGAAGATCTAGCCCGCCTTGTGGCATTAGATGATTCGAAAGAAGCAGGAATGACATCAAATGGCATGTTCTGACCGTCCCGACCGACGATATAGCCTAGCACCGAGGGGCAACTTGGGATGGGGAAGCCAACCTGAGTTTTGGAACAGAAAAAATGGGGAAAACAGTATCAAAAATTGGAAAATCCTCGAAGGGAAAGAATGTTAACAGTAAAAGTAAGCAGGAAGAAAAATCCACAAGTCAGTACGAAAGCTGAGGAGAAGGAGCAGAGAGAAAAAGAGGAACATGCACGCCAAGTGAATTTGTTGGGAACTGTAAGTCTTGTATTTGATCCTTCTGTATGCATTGTTCCTCTCCATGAGCCGAAGCCAAGGACATCTCTACCCAAGGGATCGATTTTATGTTCTCTCGAATGGGATTACCATGAAGAGAACGACATGTGAGAGTTAGAAGAGGTAGAGCAGGAATTTATGGACATAGAATACGATGAAGGAGAGGATGTGCCAGAATGGCACCCGATAATTGAAGAACCGCGTGACCATGGAGGCCCGTGGGAGCCTTGGGGACCTCCCGCACCATACGATTATGAAGACCCGTTTGACGAGGTATCGCTACTGTAACTCTTTGTGAGACCCTGACCTGTTTTAATTTTTGCGAGATTTCGACGCGTTGTTCTTCATTTTTGTGATAGCATGTTTATATATGTTTTTATACATGATAAGGATTAGATATGCACGCAGAATTTGTTATCGGGGCCGTTGGGCGTTGTGGTGCAAGTTTAAAATTTTTTTTTGTGAGCCTATAAATATCTAGCTTTAGATATTTTGAAAAAGATATTTTCATAACTTTCTAACTAAGTTTCTTTTTTCAAAATGAAAGCTCTGTCTCCACTCTATTTTCTCGGAGGCTCGGGATTTGGTTTTCGACGATCCAACAGCTGATCCTTGCTATCGGCATTGGGGGCTACGAGTTCATCCAGACGAAATTTCATTCTGATGAAGTTTATTTGTGCATGGGATTCGAGACGTCGAGTTTCTAACTCACTGAGGTAGGATCCTAGGTTTTCATGTCTTATAAGGGTGCTACGTGTAATCGTGTGTATTTTCACCGGTTAAAATGCATAAAAAATTTATTTATGTTTTGAAAGGTTAGGATTTGGTTTTAAATCATTTTCGATTGTTTTCGGTTCGATAGAATCGGGTTTAAAGTGTTTTTTTTTTGAGGTTTTGTGGTTGTCTTGGGTTTGGGTATATCCGAGGGTGTTGGAAGGGAGTTTGGAGGCTTTGTTTTGGGGTTGAGATGGTGGTTCCCGTAGCTCGGAGTTGGTTTTCGTCATGGGTCAGTCGACTGAATTGGATAGTTCAGTCGATTGGATCGATAGTTTGGTGGTTCAGTCAACTAGACCGGGGGTTTCAGTCGACTGAGTTGGTTCTGTGTTGAGTTTTTGGTTTTCAATCGCTTTTTAGCCGCTTGAATTATGGGGTTCAGTCAACTGAAGTGCTGTTGGGGTTCTTTTGTTGTTTTAGAGGTCGTGTTATTGCCTTAGGAGTTTGGTTAGGTCATGTTGTCATCTTCAGGGGTGGCGTGGGTTGGTTTACCGTGATGTTTAGACATCATAGGGTGTGTGGCGTAATTAGTTTCTTTTGATTATTTTCATTTTCATGCGTGTGGGTCTCGAAACATTAGTGTTTGGTGAAAATCCTTGTAGGAGGTTTGGTGTTGGCCTTCAGGTTAGGTTTGGTTTTGTGGGTTGATGGTCGTTTGTGGGAGTGGATGTTGGGTTTCATGGCATGCGTTGTCGTGTCGGGTTATGTGGTGTGTGGCGTCATTATGTGGAGTCTATACGTAGTTTCATGCTTTTAGAACTCTAATGTTGCTCTTGCATGTTAAAGGACGGGTATGTGGTTTTACAATATCTAGAACTCTAGTTTCATTTATGCATGTGTTGCATGAGATACATGTGTTGCGTGGGTCGTGTGTATAGCATGTGACGTGGTGTTGATGCTAGGTTTTATGCTTTATGACTCCAATTTTATTTATGCATAAGTGTACGGAATATGAGCATTAGAGATACAGTTCTGTGAATGTTAACTCTGGTTAACGGTGCATTCGCTGGGGCGGAGGTCCCTCGGTGAAAGTCCGAGAAGGTGCGTTAGTTGGGGTTGCGGTCCCTCGGTAAAAGTCCAAGAAAGTGCATTAATGGGAGCTGAGGTCCCTCGGTGAAAGCCCGAGAAGGTTCATGGATTACATGTGAAGCGTTGTATGTTTTCGAACTGTTTTCAAGGCTCATGTTAGCTGTGATATAAAACCGTTTTCTAATTATTTTCGAGGCTGCTGTGAGTCAATGCTGCACATCGATTTCTGAGCATGTTTAGCTTATATTACATGTTTATCTTGTTTCTGCTGATCTCTAATTCACGGTGTGGTATTTAAAATATTTTTCAGGTACCGGCCTCACATGTTAATTTGGGGGAACCGGAGAGGGGCAGAAGATCTGTTGTCTTCATTTTTGCATCTTTTTGGATCATGTATTGTTATTACAAGTTTTCGGTGTCTTTGGATGAATGTTTTTACATTGATGAATGTTCTTACATTCATACACTTTTAAAATGCTTACATTGATTAAAGTAAATATTGAGCTTAACAATGATTATTGAAAAAGAAGTTGAAAATGCTAAGTAAGCAAAATATTCTTTAGAAATTAAATGCTTAAAATGTTTAAAATTTGAAAAGAGGCTCGATGAATGTTAAGATGCTTGAAGTTTGCAAAGATGTTCAATGAATGTTGAGTTTTCAAATTTATGCTTGAAATGCTTAAAGATTGAAATTAAACTGAATGTCTTCAAATCTATGCTATTTTACGATAAAATAAGCATTTGAACTACAATAATGCAACTACTTAAATTTTTATGCATATTGTGAGGGGGCGTTATTCAACTCTCATACAAGCTTATTCTTACATGCTTATTGAAAGGGGGAGCGATATATAGCTTTCCCACTTTATTTTGCTCATTGTTTGTCATCATCAAAAAATGGGAGATTATTGCCCTAATGAGGTTTCAACGACCGTTTTAATGGTAACAAACCTAAGTATCTAACTGCGCAGATTGAGACTGTTTACATGAATTATATGTGTAGCACAATTAAAGATATAAAGTGAAAGCCATGAAGCAAATTCAAGTCAAATATGTTGGCAACAAGTTTTGGAGCAATGCAAAAGATGAAAAATGGAAGACTTAGTTTAAATTTTTATATGTATCAAAATTAGGATCCATGTAAGTTTACAAATCTCATGATGATATCTCTTGAACCTCATAGGAATCCTAAAAGCTTATGAAAATTATTTTTCAAAACAAAGAAGTGTTCAAAAACATTTTCAAAATCATCAAAAAGTACTGAACTTTTAAAGTTCAATCGACAGAGGCATGTCCTCCAGTGGACTGAAGCTAGACTGCCAAACCAAAAATTAAAGTTAAAGCAGTTCAGTCAATTGAACCCACCAGTTTAGTCGACTGAATGGTGATATTAGCAATCCAGTCAACTGAACCACCAAGGTCAGTCGACTGAGTCGGCAAAATTTTGAATTTCAACTGAAACGACTAGTATGAAATTTTCTTATTTAGTCCAACAGCTAGTATAGAATTTTGGCCTATAAGTACAGCCCTTGAGGACTGTTAAAGGCACCAACAAGCCTTTCTATCTATTCTCTCTTGTGCTTTCATTTCGTGCTCCAAATATATCTTATTCTCTTATTTATTTTTGAGAGAGAAACCCTATAATTCTTTTTGAGTTTTAAGCAATATATCTTTGAGAAGTGAATTAGTGTGCTGAAGTGTTGTACTATTTGCTCGTTAAAGGAGCACATTCTTGTACAAATTATATTTCAACTTGTTATACTTGAGAAGTTGATTTCTTAAGAGAGGTTGACCCACTTATAAGGATTGGTGTAACTTGAGAAGGGGATATTCTCTAGAGAGGCTGCTTCGCTTACAAAAAGTGTTTGTACTTGAGAAGGGAACATTCTCAAGAAAGGTTACTCCGTTTAGATTGAGGAGCGAGACTGCTCCGCCTACTGAAGGAGTGTTTAGTGAAAATTCTCATAGTGGTTGGCTTGAGGTAAGGACGTAGGCCGGTACGCCGAACCTTGTAAAAATCTTGGTGTTGTATCTCTAACTCTCTTTACCCTTCATTTTCATTGTTGATATGTTGTTGCTCACATTTGCATCATCCATATTTTAAATCTATATTTGAATCTTTAATTAAGAAATTTTTTAAATACCCAATTCACCCCCTCTTGGGATTGCACCTACACTATCACTTACTGTTTAAGACTAAAGATGTAAGACTTTAAGCCGAGCGTGCAAGGGGTGCGTGCGTATGAAAATACAAAAAGAGACATGTTAGGATTGGTAACCTTCGCTGTGATAGTAGGGACATTGAAAAGTGTGGTGGAATTCTATATTCTCGATGTGCTACCCTCATTAATCTCCTGTTTGGGAGACCGTGGCTACATGACTCGACAGTTAGAGCAGTTTCGTCGACCTTGCACCAAAAGGTGAAGCTAATTAAGGAAGGGGTAACCGTCATTATTTCGGGAAAATCTAGCTTGCCGACCCCGATCAATGACACTACCCCATTACTCGAGATTCAGCACGAAAAAGAAGACCTCCTACTAAATGGGTTTGACTTTGATGAAACTAAGAGGAGGGAAACTATGTGAACCCGAGGGTTGTGGCAATGATGAAGGCAATGTCCTATTTTCCTGGAATGGGACTAGGCAAGCACCTGTAAGGGATTTTAGAACCAATCCCCATACATCACAATCGCTATGGGCATGGACTAGGGTATGGGTCAAAGATGGAAGAAGCAAACATAGGTAAATACAGGCCGACGCTGAATGGCCGCTTTGTCAAGGAAGGGGATGATTTCTCTTATTCTGGATTTCTCGAACCGTGGATAGATGAGGAGACTAAATAGAACCTGCCGGGGTTGGAGATCTTTTTCGGCCATCAGTTGTCCGATGACGAGGAAGAGGCAGGAATATGGCAGATGGAGTTCACCAACAAGGTACCGACAGACTGGCTGGTTCATTACGAGGAAGGAGATTTGAGTTATTTCTTTAATAAAGAGATGGCCTGGATGCGTATAGGCAATGAGGAAGACAAGTACATACTGATGATGGAAGTTGACGCACCTGCAGATCACGCCACAGTTATCATGGATGTAGCTAAAATGAAAAAGAGTACGTTTTTTGAGTCTTTTCTTATGCATGATGTAATAAGTGAGTTGGAGTCCAAGTCTGTTAAACTTGTTGTTGCCGAGTCTGTGAACAATGTTTGTAACAATGAGTCCGTCGAGAATGCGTTTATTAGCATCCCGAGCCCTCTTTGTCCCGAATCTCAAGTTGTAATCCCTCTTAATATTAATGAAATGAAATCGAATTTTATTTACTTTGCTGTGTCTCAAATATTTTATCTTGATTCGGAAGATTTTAATGAATTTGAGGAGGATATCCCCCAAGAATTAAAACTTTTAATCGAAAAGGAAGAAGAAATCCGAGCTAAATCTATAATTAAAGAAACAGTTTTAATAAATCTTAATAATGAAAAAGATCCACAAATGGTTTAGGTTGGTTCCACGCTGTTCTTTGAGGAACGTGAACATTTAATTTTTTTATTAAAGAAATTTAAAGATGTTTTTGCATGATTCTACGAAGATATACCCAACATAGACCTTGACATCATACATCACCAAATCCCCATTCTCCCCGATGCCAAACTTGTCAAGTAGAAGCTTTGAAGGAACAAACCAGATTGGGCACTCAAGATCAAGGAGGAAGTTATCAAGTAGATAGATACCGGATTTCTCATGGTTACGGAGTATCCGAAGTGGGTTTCCAACATAGTCCAAGTACCAAAAAAAGTTGGAAAGATACGAGTATGTGTCAACTTCATAGATCTCAACAAGGCCAGTCCCAAGGACGACTTTTCTCTCCCCCACATAGACGTATTGGTAGACAACATCGCCAAGAATGCGCTCTTGTCCTTCATGGATGGTTTCTTAGGGTATAATCAGATTTTGATGGCACCAGAAGACCGAGAGAAGACTACCTTTACGACACCTATTGTTATAGGGTCATGCTGTTCAGACGAAAAAACGCGAGAGCAACTTATCTAAGGGCTACGACCAAGTTATTGCACAATATTAGTTGAGGCTGAGGTCCCTCGGTGAAAGTTCGAGAATGTACATTAGTTGGGGTTGCGGTCCCTCAGTGAAAGCCCAAGAAAGTACATGGATTGCATGTAAAGCATTATGGGATGGATAAAGCCAATTTCAAACTCATTTTAAGACTCGTGTGAGTCGCGATATAAAATTATTTTCAAACTATTTTCGAGGATCCTGTGAGTCAAAAATGGTTCTTATCCTTGCATCCCGTTTGTTTGTGAAAACATTTTTAAGGCTTGAAAGAGAGTCAAATGCCGCACATTGTGTCCTAGCATGTTTAGCTTATCTTTCATGCTTGTTTAGTTTCGCTGAGCTTTGGCTCATGGTGTGGGATTTGAAACGTTTTTCAGGTACCGGTCACGTAGGTTGATTCGGGGTTAACTGTTGGAGGCGGAAGATCTGTAGTCTTCTTTTTTGCTTGTTTGATCATGTATGCTTATAACATGTTATCGATGTTGGAGCCGTGTAATGTAAGCCTTTTTTGCGGTTATATTTATTGCATGTATGTTCTACTTTATGACTAAACATCGGGTTGGGTGTTATATATGGTTAGTTATGGGTGCTTCGTGTGACCCAGAGATTGGGGCGTGACATAATGGTATTTGAGCTCTGGGTTCGAATACCTAAGAGCCATGAGAAGAGGGTGCATCACCGTGTGAGGTTGATTGTGTGTGCTTGACTACATGCGTTTAGTTGTTTTAATAACATGAACGTCTTAGCATGCTGGGTATGTGTGAATATTGTGTATATGTGAGCATGGGGGTTGAACTTTAGGATTGATTAGTTGTCTTTGGGAGTTTGGATCAACAAACTTGGTAGCCAAGTTAGAAACGCATTTAGCTGATGTGATTTCTAGCAGGGAATCTAAGTAGGTTATCCAAATTGACACGTCACTCTTGTTAGTTCTCCTCGGTATGTGGGGTTTGTTTAGCATGAACTTATGTGACTACGTGTTAGCATGTTTCTGTGGTTAGTGCTTATGTTCATGTGATGTGTTGCATCTTATGTTCTGTGTTTCTTTCATATAGACGTGATGTCTACGCGGAGAGGGCGAGGTCGTGGTCGAGGCCGTGGCAGTGATTTTGACCAAGGTGATATGCCTATCCCTGATGTTGGGGATGCAAATGCTCCCCAGGGATCGATGGACGCGACTGAGTTGCTGCGTGTGTTGGTAGGCTCTATCCAGCAGCTAGTTGAGACCGCTAGGAGGAGAGAGAGATATCCCGAGTTGAGGGCAACGGTGGAGATGCGGGAGTTCAGGCGTATAGATCCTCCTACCTTTGCTGGGGATCCTGATGCTATAGTGGCGACAGAGTGGTTGGAGCTGGTGACTCAGATCCTTGATATGCTGCAGATAGTGGAGGACGATTTGCGGGTTCCTTTTGCTACCATCTAGTTGAGATGGGATGCTCACGAGTGCTGAAAATATGCCAGGAATACTGTGAAGGGCACACGGGCAGCTTTTACATGGGTTTTTCTAAAAACGTATTTTCCAGCTTCATCGAGAGACTTGTACAAGAAGGAGTTCTATGCTCTCACCCGGGGAGCGATGTGCATTATGCAATACGAGGCCAGGTTTACTAGCCTGTCTCGTTTTGCACCAAAGTTGGTGAGTACAGATGAGCTCCGTTCGAAGTGGTTTGAGCAGGGCTTGAGGCCGGTGATCAGGGAGCACGTAGCAGGGATGGGGCTGTGTGTTTTTATGGAACTGGTGGAAGCAACAGTGAGGATTGAGAACACTTCGGCTGAGATTCGGCTTTTCAGGGAGGCCGGGACACTGTAGGGTAGAACAGAGGCACAGACAGGTGGGCATTCCAGCAAAAAGCATAAATCCTCCGGCCTTAGTTTTCATCCATCCAGATTGCCACAGCAGTTCTCTGCACCAGCACCATCAGTGGCTTCAACTGGGAGGCTAGAGCAGAGGGAGCTGATTTGCTATCAGTGTAGGTAGCCAAGGCATCACGCGGTGGATTACCCACAGCCGAGGCAGTCCCAGGGTTTATAGATTTAGTCACAAGGGAGGGAGCTACAGATTTGTTATGGATGTGGCCAGCCAGGACATATTCGCAAGAACTTCCCTCAGGGAGGCAGTGTACCAGGTAAGGCAGGCACACCAGTGAGTTCATCTGTACAGGATCGGCAGTCGCTGTTCAAACTTTTTGGGTTGCAGATGGGGGTACTTCAGTTCAGTCAGTACGGCAACCGGCACTGCCCGGCTATGGCGGACCGACCAGGATGACGTAGGGTCGAGCGTATGTACTCACAGCTCCCAGTTCCTCCAAGGCACCGGTTGTGCTTGATGATCTTTAGTGAGTAGAGGTACTTTCTGAGTATGCATCTGGGCCAGTGTTCTTATCGATTATGTTTCTTCTTTTTAGCTGTTGTGGGGTTGGTGATAGACTCCACGGGTGGCGTGTTGTGTAGAGACAACGGTTAGTGAGGATGTGAGGTTGGGGTGAGTTGTAGTTCCTGTGTCTTGGAGATAGTTAGCCGTTATTTAGGATGCCTGACTTGTTTGTCTGTATCCTAGGAATGGTTCGACTGGCCATCTCTCATGCCTGTGTCGATTGCGATCGACGGTTTGTTTTCTTTTGACCTTGTGTTGAATTTTAGGGACGAAATTCCTTTAAAGGGGTTAGAGTTGTGAGACCCTGATCCGTTTTCTTTTTTAGTGTTTTTCGACGCACGTTTGGTGTGTTCATTTTAGCATGTTTATATACATTTTTATGCATGTTCGGGTTTAGAGATGCATGCAGGGTTGGTTCTTGGGGACTGTTGGGCGTTGTGTTGCGAATTTAAAAAAGAAAAAAGATATTTTTGTGGCCTATAAATATCTCGCGTTAGATATTTTTAGAACTTATCAGCTAAGTTTTTCTTTTTTTTCTCTACCTTCTCTCTTACTTCTCGAGGGCCCGGGGCTCGATTTTCGATGATCAAACAGTTGATCCTTATTATTGGCAAGGCAGGCTACGCATCTATTTGAACGAAATTTTATTTCGACAAAGTTTGGTTTTTGCATGTGAATCGAGGCTTCGAGTTTTTGACTCAACGAGGTATAATCATAGACTCTCATGTCTTATAAGAATGAGAGTAACTGTATGTGTTTTTAATGTTTAAAGATGCATGAAAAACCATTTTTCGTTTCAAGTGTTAGATCTTTGTTTAAACAGGCGTTCTGTGTTGTTTTCGATTGGATAGAATTGGGTTGTGAGGGTTCATTTTGAGGTTTTGCGGTAGTCTTGGGCTATGGTATATCCGAGAGTGTTAAAAAAGGGAGTTTTGAGGCTTCGTTTTGGGTTCGTAAGGGCTGAACCAGTAGCTTAGAGTCGAGTTTTGCTTGGAGTTAGTCGACTGAACTGGGCAGTTCAGTCGACTGGATCGTGGTTTCGAGGGTTCAGTCGACTGGATCGAGGAGGTCAGTTGACTGACCAGTGTTTTTGGAGAATTTTGTAAAATTCCAGTAGCTTGTTTGGGTCAACCGGGTGGGGGTCTAGTCGACTAATGTCCTGTGTAGGGCGTTTTTGGTTGTTTTAGTGGCTGTGGTGGTTTTCTGGTCGATTGGGTTGCGAGGTTCTTTTGATTGGCTCTCCTCTAGTGATGTTTCAGTCGATTCAATTATGGAATTCTTGTCGACTGGACTCATGAAGAGGGGCGTAGGTCATTTTTTGTCTTGGTTAGTCGTGGTGAGCTATGTTGGTTCGTTTGGTAGTCGTCCTCGGTGTGGTGTGGGTTAGATGCGATGTGAGGTGTATGGTTAGATACGGGTTGTCGATGCACGGTTGTGTGCGTGGTGGTTAGTATAGGAGGTTTGGGTTAACCTTCGGTTGTATGGCATGGGTGTTGTGGCGGGTTATGTGGTACGTGGTGCCGTTATGTGAAACCTAGTGTTTATATGTGGTTGTATGTGATCGTGTTGTATCTAGAACTTTGGTTTTATTTATGCATATGTTGCGTGAGATGCATGTGTAGCGTGAGTCGCGTGTGTAGCGTGTGACATTGTTTTGAGAAACGTAGCATTGGTATGTGATCTTATGCATTAAAACTCTGGTCTATTTATGCATATGTGTATGGAATGTGATGGACGGATATATGGTTCTATTAATGTTAACTCTGGTTAACGGTGCATTAGTTGGGGCTGTGGTCCCTTGGTAAAAGTCCGAGAAGGTGTATTAGTTGGGGTTGAGATCCCCCGGTGAAACTCCAAAAGGGTGCATTAGTTGGGGCTGAGGTCCCTCGATGAAAGTCCGATAAGGTGCATTAGTTGAGGCTGCGGTCCCTTAGTGAAAACCCGAGAAGGTACATGAATTACATGTGAAGCATTGTGGGTTGGATAAAGCCAATTTCGAACTATTTTTAAGACTCGTGTGAGTCGTGATATAAAATTATTTTCAAATCGTTTTCGAGGCTCCTGTGAGTAAAAAATGGTTCTTATCCTTGCATCCCGTTTGTTTGTGAAAACTGTTTTAAGGCTTGAAAGAGAGTCAAAATTCGCACATTGTTTCCTAGTATGTTTAGCTTATATTTCATGCTTGTTTAGTTTTTGCTGAACTTTGGCTCACGGTGTGTGATTTAAAACGTTTTTCAGGTACTGATCACGTAGGTTGATTCGGGGTTGCCGGTTGGAGGCAGAAGATCTGTAGTCTTCTTTTTTTCTCTTTTGATCATGTATGCTTATAACATGTTATCGGTATTAGAGCCGTGTAATATAAGCATTTTTTGCAGTTATATTTAATGCATGTATGTTCTACTTTGTGAGTAAACATCATGTTGGGTGTTATATATGGTTGGTGATGGGTGTTTCATGTGACTCGGAGATTGGGGCATGACACATCTTCTTCTTCTTCAGGTTGGATGAGAGAAAAGTCCTGGTCGAGAAAAGATGGTTGGGCTTACTGATGGAATGCCGTGATCCCACTGCTTTGCCATTTGCATCTTCACAACGGCAGAGTCCACGTGCTCAATAATGCGGTTAGTAATCAGCTGCTCTAGCTCCCCAGATGCTTTATTCGTCTAAAAAGGCAGCCTTCCCCTTGACATTCTGGAACTCCAACTCCCTGCATTTGAATTCCAGATGCAGTATCTTCTTGTGTTGGACACCCAGCTCCACCTGCATTTCCTTGTTTTTGTGCAGTTCTTCAATAGATGACTTGCCTTTTTCTAGCTCCGACTTCAAAAAGTTGTTCTCTTGTTTTAGTGGATTGAGTTGTTCCTTCAACACTTCTATAGAGTTAGAGGCAAACTGTAACCTCTTCTCGGCTGCCTTCCAAGCCGTGTGGTATTCGTTCATACGAATGACAGTATGATGACTCAAAGCTATGGCCAGAGGGACAAGACGATTATAAGTATAGAAGGAGGAGCATGGCGTTAATGTAACGGTAAGAAGTAGGATTAACTTACTTTGGCTGCTTCCTGATAGAATCGGTCTCCTAAGGCATGGGGGAAAAGGCTCTCATAGCCTCATGATCAGTAGAAGGAATGGCGTTCTCGATCAACTTCAACCCTGATTCTCCCTTGATGAAGACGGATTCAGCCTTATTGTAGCTAGGGTCGAGGGGAGCAGGAGGAGGCAAAGCAGTTTTTTTTTCCCTATGCAACCGGTGACTAGTTTGTGAAGGGAGAAGGTCTTGATTGACCGCGACCTCCTTTGAAGAATTTCTTTGCTGAGAAGTGTCTGCCTTTTTAGTAGATGCACTCCTTTCCCTCTGGTGTAGATTTGATATTCGGGGACGCTTATGAGGAAGAGCCTCAGAACCGCCACTCCCCTGCTCAACACGTTTCTTCCTTAATTCTCTCAAGTGCTTTTGCACTTCTTTGTCAAACTCTTCCCATTTTTCCTGCACAGTGTGAAAGCAATTTCAGAGCAAACAAGATAATTATGTAAGGGGGACAGGCTCTGGGATGCATATACTGTTTCACCTTTGATCATAGAAGCTTCTTCAGCCTCAGCCGCACGAAATAAATTCAAGCCATCAAAAGAAGGTTTGGGGCCGAGAAGATACTCACTCAGGCTGTCAGTGGTGACCAGCACTGCCCAATCCCTAACTTCGTGTGTGCAAGTCGCCTCAATTCTCTCTTGGTCCCTTTTGGATATCTTAGGGGCCCTAGTACGACCTAGACAAAAACCCTAGAGGTGTTAAAGGTCCATACGAAATTATTTAATCTTTTAGGCATAACAATAATAGAACAAACTGACCATCTTTTGGAGGAGTGGTCCATAGTCGCTGAATTTGGGGGGTCGTTTCATTGATCTCCTCCCATTGTTGAAACTCTCAGCCATCTCCTGATATGAAGAAGTAATGCTCTTTTTAGTGATTGTTGGAGTTCGGCAAACCAGTAATCAATTTGCGGCTCTTGCGGGCTTGGACTCTAACATACCTAGAAAGATGTTCCACGGGTTTGTAGCACCATAGGAACTCGAGGAGGGTCAGACATCTTTTCCCCTCGCTCAGCACTTGCCAGAGAATCATACTTCCTATTAGGATTCTCCAAGCATTGGGGACTGATTGACCAGGGGCTATTCCTAAATGCTGCAAGAACTCCCTAACGAGGGGAGGTATTGGGATCCGTAGGCCTGCTTGTAAGGCCTCTTCGAAAATGTAAACCTCACTAGGGATGGTTGAGCAGGCTCGTTTGTTGACAATCGGTGCCGTCATACGGGTACGGCTGGGAATTTGATACTAAAGCCTCAGTCGGCCTAAGTCTTGAGTCTCGATGGTCGAAGGGATTGATTCAGCGGTAAAAGAAATGTGAATGCGCCCCACCACCATCAGTGAATGTTCGGTAGGCACTTCTTACTGGTTTGGGTTGGTGGTGATGGCCTTTAGCAAATGTAGTTCCTCCCCACTCAGGGGTTCTATGAAAGAGGTCGCCGGAGGAGGAGAAGGCCTTGGTTTAACCTGTTCCCCTTCCATCCTCGTAGAGGAACTCTCATATCGAAGGGCTTAAAAAGGAATAAGGTTAGGCTCGCAGGTTGGGACAGGGTTGCTAGGCCTTACAGTGTAACTAGCAGAGACCACGAGAAGTGGCTCGTTGAGAATGTAATTGGTGATTGGTGTGGCGCTCGAAGATGATACCCTTGGATGGATTGAGACTTCGTTATGCCTAACCTCCAGAAATGAGGATTCTATTTCTTTAGAATCGCTAGATAACACAACTTGGTTTCTATCCTCAGACATAAGCCCTAAGGTGTGTTGAATGATATTGAGGCGCTAGTCAAACTTGGGGACTTGGAATTGAAAAGATAATTAAAAGAAAACAACAAATGATTAAGAAGGCGGCAACTTCGGCTATGTGCAGTCTAAACGGTTGGATCCATTCTGTGAATGCCAAGGAACTAATCGAATGGAGTAAATGATCTTTCTCTTTGTGTTCAAAAGATGTCAAGGGCGCCTAAAACCATTGATGGCCCAGATGTAACCAGGTGTCACTTAATCAACGATAGGGGTGAGAGGAGAACAAAAAGGCATAATGTGAGCAGTCTACCCACGCGCCAACGCAACCCCTCGTGTCTTGTCTAGAGAACTACAAGGGTCGTACAAAATGCATTTAAGGCACCGTCACAAAGAGCCCTCAACACGTGGTGGGTATATCTCATTCTCGGCCACATGTGAATAGGTACGGCACTTCATCTGTATTATTGACCTATTTCTTTGTATAAGAAAGGCATGCCAAGGATAGGGGACTACTGATGGGGAGATGGATAATTTGGATCGAAAGGCTGTGTGAAG
The DNA here is from genome assembly GCA_032270985.1 of Heliamphora pulchella. Taxonomy (NCBI): domain Eukaryota; kingdom Viridiplantae; phylum Streptophyta; class Magnoliopsida; order Ericales; family Sarraceniaceae; genus Heliamphora; species Heliamphora pulchella. The sequence goes on from JAULJZ010154838.1 coordinate 22,474, forward strand.
CCCATGATCCAGCTAACAAAATCCTAACACAGCTCTCTTTGGCCCAAGGTAAACGGCCTAGGGTGATGAGAAAGGAGAAGATGCGGCTGATCAGCCACATCTCCTGATTAGGAAGCGCGTGTAGAGGAAGGTGCGTGGAGTGACTCCAGATTCCTTTTATTCTGTTATAGCGGTCCCCAAGTGGTTAGTTAGCCACGTGGCTCAACAAGCGTATAAAGGGAATAAACGAGGAAGGAAAAGGTACGCATTCTAGGATTGGAAATTGAGAGATAGAGATTTTATGGTAGCTTGAGGGTTATTCCACCGGAATTCTAACTTGACTGTCAGAGAGGGCTCACTGGAGGAAACTCCGGTCCCTTTTTTAACAGTTTTCTTCTTTTGTCTCAGGTCGGTCCAGTGGATTTGGAGCTGATATCCGAGGGAAACACCATCAGAATATGTTATAGAAGGTTAGCTATGGGAAAATCGTACCCGACTGTGATCTAGGAATTCAAGAAGGTCGTTAACAAGGCCAGGAGGAAGCTTAGAGGCTTCATCGCTAAAAAGAAGTCATCAAAAATTGTTGACGGTCGTCGAAGCTCGCCGGAGGTAGATGTAGAGGTAGAGGGATAAGATATTGATGTGAAATGATGAGTATTAGAGCAATAAAGATATTTTGATCCAATTTTAAATAATGAATTTTAAGAATTAAAATATTTTTTGTTTGACCTAATATTGTATAAAATATTAATTATAAACCTTACACTAAAAGTCTCGTAAAAAAACAAAACCCACTAGAGCTCATCATTGTAGCAGCCCAATCCAAGCCCAACCCGTCCAAGCTCGTCTAAACTCAAAGAGCAATGAGCTGGGTTGGGCATCCCCATTGGACCCAAAGGGCCGGCCCGAGACTGAGACCCAACCCAAATTTTGCTACCACAATCCAAAAATTAGCTTAACTCGAGATTCAACCTTATTGTTTTTTTATAGTTTATCATGTAAGTGAAAATAAATGTATTAAAATTAAATAATAGTAAAAAGTAATGATTATTAGAAGTTTTTATTTATAAATTAAAATAAATATAATAAGGATCAGTGGTTATTAAATTATAAGTTAGTTTATAAATACAAAGTAATAATAATTTATTATTTATTAAATTATAAGTTAGTTTATCAAAATAAGCTTATTATAAACCATTGCTTATTAAATTGTAAATATCATTGTATTTTAAATTATATATGAGTTTATAAATATAAACTTACAATAAACTATTGTTTATTAACCATTGTATTTAAAATTATAACATATAAAAGTAATTAAAAAACAATAAATATTATAAGTTAATTTATAAACTAAAATAAATAAAAAAACACAGACATAAGTATATAAAAGCTATTTTCTAAAATAATAACAAATATTTTAAAAAATTTTAAAAAACCCAGCCTAAACCTGCACCCCAAGTCCAAAGCCTAGGCCAAAACTCAAACCCATATATTCCCAGAAATCTAAACTTGCCCTAAATTTGGCAAGAGGCCTTCAAGCTCGGGCTCGGGCCAGGCCTATAGAAGCATCTGCCAAATGACATCCATCATTTTCCTTGGTATTTTCAAAAAGTTAAAAAAAAAAACCAAAAAAAAAAAACTACCTTTTTAAGATATAATATTTAATATCTCTAAAAAATACCCACTACTTTTTCACTTCTTTTTCTAAAAGAAAAAAGTCTCATACAATTTCCAATCACTTCCTTTTAAAAAAAAAATAAAATTACTAAAACATCCTCAATTTTAAAAGTCAACTTTACTTTAAAAAAACATAACAAAACAAAAACGTGCTAGTATTCCAAACATTATGCCTTAAAAGTATTTAAAATAAAAAAGCTTAACTTCTTTTTATCTCAAACAATCTAACTTTTTTCCATTCTATTTTTCTTTTTAAAAAAAACTTAACTTCTTAAAAGTACTTTTTACACATCCCAAACAAGGGCTAAGGCTGCCGGATCACATTTCCTTCACAAGTAGAAAACCGGGAGCCTCAATATGCACGAGGTATCCCGCCAATCTAAGAAGATGCATGACTCCAATTTTTGAAGTGGCAAATACATACCAACCCAGAAAGCTAATAATGAAGAAGTGAAAAAACAAAGCTCTTGAACCAAACCCGTCAAAATTTCGATAATCGTAGACATCCTAAAAAATTCTTGAATGAAACAGAGTCCAAAAGCAACTAAAGACGATATAATCGAATGTTCTGCACTGTACACTGTACATAGGATGATGATAAAAGAGCACAAATTAAAGAATATAAACAGGAAAAAGAAACCTATTTACTCACCACAATATGGCAGGAAGAAAACTAAACAAGACCTAAATGAAGCCCAGATCAAAAAGAATGAAATGAATATGACAGAAAAAACTCGGAAGCATTCCGACTGTTTTTCATGAAAGACATCTTACAAGTAACGCGGGAAACGAATTGGCCAGTCCTGCATGGATTGCTTTCAACAATGCCACAAATTTGAATAGACTATCTTCAGAGAACCACTTGAGCTTCCATGTTAGAAAGCTTGAAGCTGGGTTTTCCCTGGTGACTGCTGCATCCTTCCTCACATTCGCTTCTTTCTGTGAAGCGCAGAACTTGGATGTTGCACATTGAAGTGACAGGGTTACACACCAACTCTCCCTGGTGTCGATGACCTGAAAATGGAGATAAATAGTTTTACCGGGTTCCAGTGTATACATTAATAGTCATATATACAGGACATATGTGTCGGGAAGAGAAAATATTCAACTGAGAAGATTACTTATAGTACCTCCGCAAGAATATGATCAGACCAACATTGCTAGATCAGGTTTCTTACAGTCCGGATGGAGTTTTGAAACACTTACTTTTTCCCTGTTCCTTTTCATTTACATAATGAAACAGGATACAATACTCTCAGGTTTCCATTATTGTTTAAAGCTATATCGAATTAGTCAGTACACGTGTCACTATACGTATTCTATAGCAACAAAGAAAAGATCTGCCTACCAGAAGATACTGATTAGCAATGACTTGTTTCAATCAGTAAATTGCTCAAAATAAGTTCCTATTTGTCCGTCCATATTCAGTTAGTATTGTGGTCAACGAAAAACTCATCTACATGAGACTGAAAACTTATTGGAAATCAAGTGTTACTACCTTCAAATATGTTTAAATTATTAGGAAGCGTGTGCGTGCACAAAAAAAAAAAGGATAACAATTAAATAATAAAAATTATAAACAAAATGAAAGAAACAAAAGAAAGGAAAAGAAAAGGAAACAAGGAGCCCCAGGAGGGGGGGTGGCAACACCTGAAACAGACCCAATATCTCCCCCTCCTTTTTCTTGGGCAAGTGGCTCATGCTCAATAAGACGGTTAATAAGTGGTGCAAGGCATTTCCTCTTATGAGTGGCTTATTCCTCCTATAAGCCCTACTGGACTATGTCAGATGACATGTTTAATACTTGTTCTTGAACTATAAGGATCACAATAACACTAGATCCCAAATTTGCAACAATGCTGATGTTACACGTGTGAAAGTAGTTTAGTTATTTCCTTTATAAGATAGGGTATTTTATATTTAAGATTAATTGCGGTTTTCTATTTATTTATCCTTGTAAACTCTGCAATTATGTTTAGGTTTTTATGCAATAAACATTCTTCTTCTCCAAATTAACATGGGATCATAGCTCAAGTTGAGAGAGGTCTTGGCATTTGTTCCCCATCTGCATTACATTCTCTGCAATTAAGGAAGTTTGCATCAATATGTGCAAAATACGACAAGGGAAAGTCTTGGATAGCTTGATAAACATTATTGAGCCAATTTTTAACTTTTGGGACAATTGGCGAACTAAACATTATGGGTAAGTTTTGCCTACTTACTCTCCTGCAATTTTCCTACTTCACACCAAATTTTATGATTTTCATATCTGAAGTTTGCGGCAGTTAACATGTCATTCATTCTTGGGCAAAGCATGGAACATATAGGATGATTGCAGGCACGACCATGACTAGACACCACTAGAAGTGCGAGAGGAGAGAACTATGTTACCGAGTGTGTGTGTGTGTGTGTGTGTGTGTGTGTGTGTCTGTGAGAGAGAGAGAGAGAGAGAGAGATGAGAGATCATTCATTGCCAGAGAGAGGAGAGAAGAAAGGATCCTTACACGTATGACAGAGTATGAAGAGGACCATCTGGAAAGATAGTGGGCATGATCATGACTAGATACCACTACAGGTGGGAGAGAAGAGACCTATGTTACCTTGAGAGAGAGAGAGAGCATTGAAGAGTCTTGAGCTCAACCGTCGGAGAGTAGAAAGGAGAAAGGATCCTTATACGTATTAATAGAGGATCCCTCTAATAAGGTGGTCAAATCAAGTGAACTTACTAACTCACCTGAGGGCGATATCCAAAGTATAAGGATAGGTGATGTGGCCCCCTTTAGGGGCGGATGCAACAAGGGGCCAACGGGGGCACAAGCCCCCACTGGAAATGAAAAAAATACCAATAATATTATTATATTTTTGTATTTTTAAAAATTATAGTATCTGTGCTCTTAGTTAAAATATATGTAAAAAAATATTAGTACTCATATTTGTATTTTCTTATTATTGTATTTGTACCATACAAAATTATGCTATACCTCTTAAATATATAAAGCAATTAAGGAAAAGGAATATTATATTTTGTGGGTTAAAAGCCAAGCCTACTTTGATTAAGTGTTTTTTCAACTTTCTATTCTTCCGATTAGCTAAAGCACCAAGTCTTTAACTTTCAAGGCAAAACGCAAGCTCTCAGGACAAACAAGTGGCAAGCCATCAAATCAAGCTCAAGCCCATAAAATATATCCATTAGTGTACGTGCTCCTAACTTTGTCATTAATTTTACCAGTTGCCACTGCTATAGTTGAGAAGGTGTTCTCAGCTATGAATATTATAAAGAATCAATTGCGTAATCGAATGAAACATAAATGGATGACTGATAGCTTACTGTTATACATAGAGATAAAGTTTTTGACGAAATTGATAATGATGCTATTATGTAAAACTTTCAAAAGATGAAAAACCATCGTGGTCAATTGTATAAATATGCTTTTATGTTTTTGTAAATGTCCAATTTTTAGATATTTTGGTAGAAGTAAGTATGCGTTATTGCATATGAAAACTTGTGTATGATTGCAAAAAAATATTTTTATTTTGCTTGAAGTTTTACCCACCAACAACACTTGTGTCAAACCTCAGGGTCACATCACTCGATTGCAAAGGATACCGATGATAAATTTCGTAGGTTGTATCATGTAAACAACAAAGGAGATGCAATGCTATGTATGACACAACTGACACAATATTAGCTTTTGGTCAATGCTAGTCTTCTTGTCTGGTGTTCATCTCTTTGAGCTTGGTAATGGCACGAATGTCCACGCACAATGCAGTACTAGGGCAATGTGACGATCCACTTACTGCAACCTCTAATCCATGGTCCTCTAGTAGTTCCAAGCCGTCGCGAGGTACTGCTCTCAGCCTAGAGTGTTCTTGATTGTTGTTCACAAAGTATGAGTAGCAAGTTATAGAAACTTGAGTAGTTGGCATAGAGAAAGACCCAAGCAAACAATGGCTTTGGCATGCAAGTCGTGACTAGCCAAGTCTTAGCATATCATTTCGAGTATGGGATGCCGAGGCTACCTTGAGTAATCCACATGTTGAGTCGTATCTTATCATATCTTCAAAGGTGATGTAAGTTAACCTAGGGTTTGGCCACGTGGAATCAAAAGAATCATACCATCGTTATGCCCCCCAATGTGCATGCTTTCACACACTAATAAGAGTGTGCGAACATATCAATCGTACGTGTGAAGTGTCTCTTCATCTAGCAAGGCTGTCTTACAATGATGATAGCATTAACTAACGCGACAATTAGTGATTCGCAATTCTCTTAATTTTAGCTGACGTTTATGCTCCCACAATCTATATATATGGTCCTCAGTTCCTTCGTGTTACAATGCATTCTTCAAATTGCTCAGCGTGCCCCATTCCATTTCCTCATGTTTGAAAATGAGTTGGATTCACCTGTATCCCGTTACTCTGAACACGCTAAACTGGGTGCTTCTCCTACTATCCAAAATGTCCAAAATTAAAAAAATAAAAAATTATATTTAGATGATTCTCAGGCTATCTGATCGTATCCCTACACATCGGGTGTATATCAGTACCCAATACTTATACAGGTTCATTTTTAGAGTATCCGTGCTTCAAAGCTTTTTAATCTTTTATTTACTGCCACTTATATATATATATATATATATATATATATATATATAGAGAGAGAGAGAGAGAGAGAGAGAGAGAGAGAGAGAGAGA